>JAHWFO010013591.1:2063958-2095604 GCA_023313115.1 Rhysida immarginata
CATTTTCATTCCAGAACATAAATAATATTCCATTATATAATATTTCGACCCCCCCCCCCCCTTTTTATTTAGAGGTGATTTGAGTGTTTTTATCCTTTTTCAGTTATCTTTGGTATTAAAAATTGAATAGAGAAATGCACGACCGTTTCACACGGAATTATTTTCTTCAGGTAAGTTTCGATTTCTTCATCTGAATTTAGTTTTGCAATAAGTACCATCCCTCCCCTCCGTACTGTTGCATTTTAAAATTTCAAGAACCACTTTACTGTCTACAGGGCGTTTCAAAAATGCTTTTACAAACTTTTAGTACGGGTGATTCTAAGCAAAAACGTTCATATGAACATGGGGCCGAATTTGAACACAGAGATATGAACAGAAATAAAAATATTGTAAAATGCAGAGTTCTCTGTACTGTCCTTCTTGATGAAATTGATGGAGGTCTTGCAATTCATATCGGGAAAGAAAACACACAGAATTCCGACCGGTTTCACCTTTTATTCCTGACTTTATCAAGGATACAAATGAGGAAACATAATGCGTGCCTCTTCATTTGTATCCTTCATAGAGCCAGGATTAAAAGGCGAAACCGGTCAGAAATCAGTGTGTTTTCTTTCCCAATATGCACTGCAAGGCCTTCAATTTCAGAAATAAAAAGCCGCCACCAAGATCAACATGTTAATAAGTCAGATTCTATGACATCTACGATAATGAAATTTAGGGGAATAATAGGGTACATAAAACTATGTGTATCGTTAAAATTTGATCCAGTACGGAGTCAGAGAAATGGCTATAAACTGTAAAATTTTTCAAGCAGCCATTGCAATCACATCACAATCTATTCAAAATGCGTACCTTTCGCAGCATAGAGTTGACGCAAAGAAAGAATGAATTTTTCAGTCACTTTCAATAGCGTCTCAACAGAAATGGACGCACAAGCCTCCCAGATCCACGACCTTCAGAAGTTCGTCCAGTATTGCAGGATTGTTCCGATAAACACTGTCCTTCAATATGGCCCACAAAAAATAGTTGCAGGGGGGTAAGATCGATTTGTATGGAGGCCAATCCATGCTTGTTCCAGTAAATGTGGAATTGTTCAACACAATGACTATTCCCGAAGCATTCCTGAAGAAAGGCAAAAACCGCTGAATACAATGTGGTCGGGCCCCATCTTGCACGAACCACGAAGTGCCTGGTCGATCTTCCAACGCTTATTGTGTGGCAACAAATTGTTCCAAATCCGCAACGTACCGTACAGTAGTGATAGCTTCTCGCAAGTAAAACGGACCAATGATGCCTTTGCTGGATACTGCAGCTCAAACGGGAACTTGTAGGGAATCTAGTGGTTGTGTTTGACACAAATGCGGGTTTTCGGTACCCTAAAATCGCCAGCTTTGTATGTTCACGAAATTACCCAGATGAAAATGGGCCTCATCTGTGAAACATGCAGCCAACATCGAATCAATCACCATCAACTTGTGGTTTGGCAAATTTGGATCTTGAACGGAAACCTCAGTGTTGTGTGTGTCCAGGGTCGCTGTAATCTGGATTTCATTGCCACTTTACGAATGGATTTCCTCGGGTCAGCTGAATAACTGCAGAAACGTTGCGACATTTTAGGAGTAACTGCAGATTGCTGGGGCTAATATTTCCCACTAATTTATCAGCTACGCTGCCTGTCCATTGAAATTCGTCGAAAAGCTGGCGGATTGTTTTCGCATCAGGACCTTTTGCAACTTTAAATCGGAATTGAAACCGCGCCTTGTGGCCGTAGGACTGAGATTTAACCAGTGGTACTCCAGTACCAGAAATACACGTTGCTCCACGGAATGCATGATCTCATCCACTTTCTTCAGTTCGCTATATACAGTGCTACCTGTCGGCAACATTTGTAACTAATACGGGATACCCTGTAGATACTCGTGTTTCGAATCCAGGTCGCGAAATTTTCCTTTCGTTTTTGATCTCGACAATTTTGCTGTGAAAGGTGCGGATCTTATATTGGAGGGTCATCGCCAGTATTTATGTATTCGCGCTTTATTTACATCATATCACGCTTTATTTACATGAGAGCAGATTCGGAAATAATTTACAATGGCACTCGTGTGCATCCCCGCTTGTTGGGAGCTCGACTGATATCAGTACTCCACGTTCCCGCTAGATAAAAAAGTAACCAAAATGTGTAGCGAGTGCTGAGCGTCTTTTCATTGTCTATTTCTGCATAGACAAGAAAAATCCAAGAAACATCCTCAGCCCAAGAAATTTCGCCTGTTCCATCAGTGGGAAAACGACAACCTTTTGGGACACTTCAAGCAGACTGATCATGGGCTAACTTCCGCAAGACAACCGCCAACAGCGAGGTTTACTATGATATCCTTACGTGACGTTGAGGGTTTGCTTCAACATGAGAATGCGTGGCCTTACCCCAGCAACATTATGACCGCTAAGTTGGCATTGCTGGGATTCGTTGCGGTGCCCGCGTCCACCCTATTCCCCGAACCTCGCCACGTCGGATTATGCAGGCAGCTGTTTGCGTTGATGGCGTACGACCTCTAAAGATAGGTTCCGCGATGCCATTATGAAATTACCAGGAAGATGTCAAAAGTTCATTGCTGTTGGTGGGGAGTTTATTGAGCAATCTCACGTGTTGTACATGAATATAAAAATTAAATTAAAAATCAATTTTTTCTTCATACATTCCACTTTTCTCTCTCTCTTTTTCAGTTCTCTACCCCACCAACGGCGTCGAGACAAAGGGCGCAACATTGTTATTCCAAACTTCTCAAACCCCGAAAAAATTAAAACAGAAAGGAATGGGAAAAATAAAGGCGTTTTTATATCAAATTCATCTTGTTATCCGCAATCTTCCTGTTTCTTTCTTTTCCAGGAATCAGTCTCAAAGAGAATTTTTTGCCTTCAACGCATTAAACATTGAAAATCCTGCTGCCTTCTCCTTTCACAGACGGCGCTTTACGATATTAGAGAATAGAAAAGGAGGAGGTCGGGAGTAAAAGCAAGGATTTTTCTCTGCCCTTACCCTTTTTAAAATTTAATTCCCTTTCTATGATCTGTCTTTTTATCGAAAATCGTCGGCATTATTCGTTAATATCTGTGTACACCCAGAAATGCTTAGGCCGGCATCTTTCAAAACGAGGTACGTCTGCCTACCTCGATGGGCGGATCTTGGAAAAAAAAAAAAAAAGTAAATTGCTTTTCAAAATAACTTTTTTTTTTACTTCGATGAGATAATTTATTTAAGGTTACTTTAAAAAATTGTATTGAAGCTATTCGGTATACACTTAGTCTCTCTATCATCAGATTTCTCCGCCATTTGTCTTTTCAAAGCAAACCCCAAAAGACAGAATTGGGCTCCAAAATTTCTATGCGTAATCCAAGTCGAGAGTTAATTCCAATTTCGACCACTTCGTATAAAAAAAAATGCATACCCTTCTTCTCCGGGCCACTGTTATCTTTTATAAGTCCGTAAAACATTTTAGAATTCACCACAACTATGCGCCAGACTGTATTAACTCTTACGCCAATAAAACGACACTCTATCAAAATATCTTTAGGCTCACTGCCACAATGAAATGAGAGGACGCAACAATAAAAAATTGCCACGCTATAAGATAGGGGAATACCCATCAGATTAATGTGGTGGACACCCTGATCTCCGGAATGAACTCCACATTAGTTTCTTTATGCCCCCAATTCTTACTAATCCCCAAAAACTTCACAACCGTCCCAGACAACACATAACCAAGGATATCGAAATAATTTTGTAAACAGACTTGAATTACCAAAGGCAAAAGGATATAATATTTACTAGACACAGCTGAATCCCGTTATTGATACCGTTTAATACGTAATTGCGCTTTATACGTTTTCTCCTTTGGTCCTGTCCCCATGAAAGCTATTTCTATGAAAGTATCCGTTTAATGAATATTTATGTGTATGTTCCTGCCTAATCTGGAACACCTTGAGCAATTTCAACCAAACATGGTACACATACGATTTAAAATCTGGAGAAAAATACTGTGGGATAAGAAACCCGTAACACCCTAGGAGTGAGTGTGCGTGGGGGGTTTTATATAAATCTGTGTCAATGTCAATGTTTTGCGCGAAATATTGTTGCTATGAAAACCAGTGTGATGATGCAACAATGCAGAAAATCGCTACAGAGAATTTTTATGTGATGTCGCAACAATAAGGCGGCCCTACAGGTGCACCAGCGCGAGCGCAAATCCTATGCAGTCAAGAAAGCACCGGTGGTGCACCAACATGGCGGGCAGCTGACGTCAGTGAAAAACCTCTACGGAGGGTTGATTCAGATAAAATGAGACGACTTTGCAGTTCTGTTACGATGGTGTAATACCATGGCGCCACCATCGGTTGTGTTCGATGTGAGAACCACGTTGTTGGACTATCGCCCGGCACCGTAATTTCCACTGAAGTAGGCCGAGTTTGAGGGACTCCATGGGAAGTTCGTTCCACACATGCTGACACGGTTCTTGGTCGGCGACTTCCGAGGCGTCGTTTCAGGAGACCAAAACCACAGAAAGCCATCGGTGATGCAAGAGGAGATTTTACAGGCACATGAGAGGAGGGAATAACTCGTATGCTCGTCTCCTGTTCCATCTTCCTGTAGTAAGCCACAGATGAGTTGGCAGTGTGGCTTGATGCCTTGTCCACGTGGATCCAAACTTTTGATTGCTAACCAGGGTACAGACATGGGATATCCTGCCGATATATGTGGTCCATTACATTACTCTGGAAGTAAGCTGCACTAATTTTACAGTTTCCAGGAACTCGACGAATCGTGAGCAGTCCACGTGAGCAATATCCGGCAACCACCATGAAGCCCTTTGAAAACTTTTCCTTGCACCTTCGGACAAAATCGGACCTGGCCTTGCCCCCTCTTTCGCGATAGTAAATTACCCTGGGTTTGTTGGTGTCATCGAGGTACACCCAAGCTTCATCCAAGGAGACAACCCACTTCCATCGGTCAGCTGCAAGATGGTTTTCATACAGTTTTCTGGCGTTGGTGAATCGTTCCTGCACGTGCCTGGCCGACAGTCTGTGATCGCGCGCTTTATGACGTCGCTCCAGCCCAAGATTGTCATGAATTATTCTGGAGACTGTTGCCTGTGAAATACCTTTCCTTTGGGCTATACTTCCCTGTGTGGGGGGATTTTCTTTCAGCACTTCAGACCGGATTTCTCGCACCACCTGAGCTGGTCTTGTTGGCTGGGGCTTGTTTCTGGTCTGCTTCTCTGCACGTCCATAGATGGTCGCAATTTGTTCTTTTTGATTATTCGACCCACAGTACCTTTGGATACCACAATACCATTTCGTTTGCATAATTCCACAATGCACGAAAGACTGAAGTTAGCGTAAGGCCAAACATATACCCTTCCCAAAAAGCTGTGATTTTGGAAGCCATGTTTCAGCACGAAATGTCCCAAATAACAGCAGTAAGTGTATACAAAGCTAATCCCCATGAATAGTGGACGAGTCATGCAATGAGATTCCGTCAAAGTCATACGCCGCGTTTAAAGTCGTCTCATTTTATCTGAATCAACCCTCCCTATACCTTCATGATGATGCAATGACAGAGCGTTCCGTTGCTTTGACAATACAACATTTATTTCCAAGATTGTTAACAATGAGCAACAAATCATTACAGCATACCTATACAGGGTGAATACAAAAATGAGCCCCCCTTTTTATTTTCGTAACCGAAGGAGATATGTCAATTTGATGAATCCAATGAATAGATCATGTTGACCATTTCAGGAACAGTGTAGCTTGCCATCCTGAAACTGTTATCTTCTGTATGCTAACACATACCTTTAATTTGCTTTTCCTCATGAAAGTGAATGTTATTACGGTTGATTTTGGTAATTTCTTGATTTACATGTTGAACATTCAAATGTCTTTGTGAAGCGCATAGGGAGGTAACTAATAAGTTCAACATGTGATTATTGGTGATCCGTTCATCGGATTTTGAAATTTTTTTTGGTTTTGTTCGGAATTCCATGCTGAACCAGTCTTCAATTGAAATTTTTCGTGTATCCCTTACGGTTTTTAAGATAAGATTTGAATGTGTCTTAATCTGCATATTTGGGATGATAAAAAGTGCACCATGGGATAGGGCACCCACAACTTCCTATTCATTGGATTCATCAAAATTGACATACCGGTATCAGCTTCGGTTACGAAAACATAAAAGGGGAGGCTCATTTTTGTATCCACCCTGTATAATACTTAGGGTATTATCTGTCAAGAAGGCAAAGGAGATACACGCGTCTCTCTTCAGCTCTAACAAGCGTTTAGATAATTGGTGAAACAAACAGATTTCATTGCTCAATGAGAGTGTGCATTTTGCTTATTTTTTAAAATAGCTTTTTTTTGCATTGTTTTACAGACTTCATTGTGTTAACAATGCCTTCAAGAAAATGTAAGGGAATTAGCCAAGTGCAACCAAAAGCTAAAAAAATGTAACGACAGCGTAGAGAAGAAACTTCCGAAGATAGGAATAAAAACTCGTGTAGAAATTTTGATGGATAACCTGGCAGCGGAAGAAACGATACCGCCTTTTGGTGAAGGTCGATGACAATCACTAATCACTAGCGCCGAACGATATCATTTGGAAACGTGGTTTATAATTTCTGATGTTACTAAGAAATTGTTTTGACTCTGACGTATCTCCTGATGTATAAGTCAAAAGTTCTTGCATTGGTGGTTCCAGTTGGCAGAGTTTCACTTTCCTATTTTTGCCGCAAAAAAAAAAAACAGGAGAGCCTGATTTAAACAATAAACACTTTCCATTTTTCCGATGGAAATGCTTGCATACTGCGAGTCGTCTTTATGTGGATCATAGTGGAATCCTTCCAATGCTAGCTAAATGTCATTTCCTGTCGGGTCTCACACTGCTGTACTATCTCTGAAGCTCTAGATGTAGCAGCTCTCTCGCGCAGCGTCGCAAGTCTCTATTCCTCTCCTCGGTAGTTTCTTCTCTACCTGCTGTTTCATTTTTTTAGCTTTTGATTGAACTTTTTCAATTAGCTTGCCTTTCCTTGAAGGGATTGTTACCGCAATGAAGTCTGTAAAACAATGCAAATAAAGCTATTTGAAAAAAATAAGCAAAACGCATAGTCTCACTGAGCAATGAAACCTATTGCTTTGCGAATTGCCTGAACGCCAGTTAGACCTGAAGAGAGACACGTTTATCTCCTCTGCCTCTACGTCTGCTATAGTGATTTGCTGCTCAGTTTTATGGCCAATTCTTGGAAACAACTGTTGTATGGCCAAGGCAACAGAACGCTCTATCATTGCATCATGAAAGTATAGTGATTTGCTGCATTATTGCATCATCACCACATCGGTCTCCATGGCAATAATATTCCGCGCAAAAGATTGACATTGACACAGGTTTACATAAAACCCGCCACCCATACCCACCCCTAGGAGTGCTGCGGATTTCTTACCCCTACAGTATTTTTCTATAGATTGTAAATCATGTGTGTACCATGTTTAGTTGAAGTTACTCCAGGAGTTTCAGAGTTATGCCTGAAGATACATACACAAACATCCATTTATACAGGATCTAGTCACTGAATTATGACCGCCAGGTAGGTTTATGTAAATACGGTTGTGCTCATTCACAGGGGGGGGGGGGATAAACCTGCCTGTTGGAAGACATATAAAGGTGGCTTCAGAGGAACAGTTCGTATAGCAATAGTCGTGATCATGTGTAAACCATGCGACCTAACAGACCTTGAAAAAGGTATGATCGAGTACCGTGCAAAAGGCGGCAGCTTTTTCGAAACCGCAGCTTTCGCGAACAGTTCGCGTAATGCCGTAGTGAAGGTTTACAATGAATGGAAGAATGTAGGGAATTGTAGGGAACTACGGCCCGTTAATAAACCGGGTGAGCAGCGCTCGCGACGGCTGGTTAAGAGTGCTCGACGCGCTACCGTCGATACATGACCGCCCAAATGAACAATGACTGCGCCAGAAAGCTATCGAGTACAACAACTGTGCAACGCACATTGTTGCGTCTTGGCCTCAGCAGCAGACGTCTGGTTCCAGCTCCTATGTTGACAAGTGTGCATCGCAAGAAACGACGTGCTTTTGCATTGCAGTACAAACACTGGACCTTAGACCAGTGGAAAAAGGCTGCTGGCGCATCCGCCGGGAGACATCCGAAAACAAACTACCCGAAACCATTGTTGGGCGGCAACAAGCTGGAGGAGGCAGTCTAATGGTCTGGTGCATGTTTTCGTGGCATGTTTTGGGTTCATCACTTCTTCTATGCATACTTATCCATCGTTGCCGGTCAGGTGCGATGACATCTTTCAACAGGATAGTGTCATATGCCGCTTGGCCAAAATTTGCCGTGCATGGTTCTAGGAGCATCAGGATAAGTTCCACTTACCAACCTGGCCTCCAAACTCCCCAAACATTAATGTGAATCCTAGCGATAATCTGTGAGATTATCTGGATCGACGCGTTAGGCAGCGAGACCCTCCACGAATCTTCATGAATACGTGATGCTCTGCTGTTCGCATGGACACAGATTCCTGTTGCCACCTTCCAAGCACTCATTGAGTCCGTGCCCCGTCACCTAGCTGCTGTTTTGGCTGGAAAAGGAGGCTATTCAGGTTATTAGGTAGGTGGTCATAATTCAGTAACTTAGACCCTGGATGTATAAATAGATTCCGCATTTACTCATTTCATAAACTAAATAACAACAACCGAATTTCCATTTCAAATAGCGTAACTTTATCTTCTACGTTGTCATCATATACGAGGGGAGTTCAATAAGTAATGCAACACATTTTTTTCTAGGCTAATTTTGGTTGAAAAAACTGGACATTTCTTGTGGAACATTTTCAAACATTTCCGCTTCGTCTCGTAAAGTTTCATTGACGTCCGATATGTGACAGCGCTATAGTGAGCTGTTAAAGTGGCGTCTACAATGGAGGTGCGTTCCAAACAACGGGCAGTGATGGATTTTCTTTTGGCGGAAAACCAGGGCATCTCAGATATTCATAGGCGCTTGCAGAACTTCTACGGTGATCTGGCAGCGGACAAAAGCACGGTGAGTCGTTGGGCAAAGCGTGTGTCATCATCGACGTAAGGTCAAGCAAAACTGTCTGATCTCCCGCGAGCTGGCCGGCCGTGCACAGCTCTGACTCCTGCAATGTCGGAACCGGCGAACTCTCTCATTCGAGCAGATCGACGGATTTTCATCTGTTTGGCCCAATGAAGAACGCAATCCGTGGGACGCACTACGCGGATGATGAAGCAGTTATTGATGCAGCACGACGTTGGCTCCGACATCAACCAGTGGAATGGTACCGTGCAGGTATACAGGCCCTCACTTTAAGGTGGCGTAAAGCCGTAGCATTGAATGTAGATTACGTTGAAAAATAGTGTTGTGTAGCTAAAAGATTGGGGAATAACATGGCGTATTTGAATGCTGAATAAAACACCCCCTTTTTCAGAAAAGAAAATGTGTCGCATTACTTATTGAACTTCCCTCGTACATTATAAATATCAACCGCCAATACTAACAATCCTTCAAAAATACATTACATTTATTTTTGTTGTATCTTTACACTATGTGATCAAAAATTTTCTGGAGACCCACTCCAAAACAACTTTACAAGTTCTAATGATGCGATTATCGTGTCTAAGGTAATTAAAATACAAATATGTCTACTGAATTCAATTGTTACTCATAATACAATTGTAGAGATGTGAGGGTCGCTCAACTCAGCAATATTTCTGCCATTCAGCAAATATCACGGTCAAATATAAGTGGTTATCAACTGAAAATCTCAAGCAGCAACGCCAGTGAAACACAAAGTAGTGGGCTAAGTGCGAGACAATGCAATCGCTTCAGCTAAATCAACTCTGCTAGAGGTCCGAAATGGCACTTCAAGTACCGCCAATACATTTACTATTCCTTGTGAATTGAGAAACCATATGCATGGAGAATAGAAGCCTTAATAAAAGCAAAGGGAGGTTTAATATTCATCATAAATGGTTCAATTATTTGATCACATTGTATAGCTATATACATTCCCCTGTAAGGAAGCCCGTGGTTTACTAGGACACTAAGTGACAATCGATTTCTGGAAATTGCAACTGCTTTAGCCTAATTACCTTTGAAGATAAAACACTGTATGAGGTTAATATAAGAGCTGACAATCAATTTTTATCATACAACTTTACGATTAGTTGTTTTACACCTTTATGCCAATTGTAACACAATCATTAAAAAGGAAAGCGCAACAGAGAGAGAGAGAGAGAGAGAGAGAGAGAGAGAGAGAAAGAGGAAAAAAGGCGAGTGGAGCGCAAGCGCGATGTGCAAAGAAACGCAATGCTTGGGACGACGAAAAGAGAAATCGTTGCTGGGCGACCGGGGCGGTAAAGAGCAAATAAAGAAGGGGGTCCTTTTATTCGATTTTAAAATCTTTGTAGTTTCGCAAATGAAGCGTTTTTACGATCTAATCTCTTTCTGCTCACGCTTCTCTAAATCTTTCCCTCTATTTGGACGAAAGAGTTAAAAGCGATTTCCATCTTCTCCTCCTCTTCTTGGATGCGGCGCCCTATCTCAAAAATCCTAACGAGACGAAACTATTCAAAAATGAGACTCTTACGACACAGACGTGAAAACTCAAACTCAAAAAAAGAAAATTTTAAAGAAAGAAAGGAAAGGGAAAAAAATGTTCCCCAAGTATCATCTGACGATAAGATAAGGCACCGTTATGCATATTTTGGATTTAGCTGCCGCCCGCCATAAAATTGCCATTACGGCGACATAAAAATTGAATTGCTTAAGCCTCCTCACAAAGTGCTCGTGTGTTCTCCTTCTCTTTTGTCTCTAATTAAAATAAAAATTTCGCTACCATTAAAGAGCAGGGAGGTATAAACAGTTAAAAACCTGGAAATTCAATTAAAACAACTTCCAGCGCTACCACACTTACTACTACAGATGCTTGTCTTAATAAAGGCTTCAGTCACATGATCTCTTAATCCCTTATCTTCATAGCTCTTCTGCTTCATGATACACTTCTTGCATAGCATAAGAGGGTTGGGAAGTCGCTCATACATTAAATACTTAATTTAAGGAATCCTATATCCTGTCCTTTTCAAATAGAATACCATTTTTTCCCAACAATGGATGACTTGGCGGAGATCTTGGTTGTAGAAGTCTGCATATTGGCTGTTCAGGAAACGTTCCACCTCGAAATCACCTCGTCGTCATCCTAAAAATGCCTGCCACGCAATGGTTTCTTCATCCTAGGAAAGAGGAAGAAGTCACTGGGAGCCATGTTAGGAGAATACGGGGGTGAGGCAAAATTTGATAGCCCAAAGAAGCAGCTAGTGTGTATGTGTCCTGTGCAGAATGAGCTGGGGCATTATCGTGGAGCAAAAGGACCCTTAGACAGCAGCCCTCGAAGCTTCGTCTTGACAACCTCCAGTAACCTCGTAAGTAGATTTCGGTAGTATGCTCCTGAGATGGTTTGCCCCTTGCGAGCATAATCTGTTAGCACCCCACCACGGCAATCCCAAAAACACTCAGTATCACCTTGCCCGAGAAGTGGGTCCTCTCCTTTATCGGCGGTGGCGAATCCACATGCTTCCACTCTTGCTTTGCTCCTTTGTCTCGGGGTCATAGTGATACATCCAGCGCTCATCCATGTTGATTAGGCGGCTAAAGAAATTATCTGGATTGGCCTGACGCAGCTGCAACATTTTTGCTGCTGCCTCGGTTCGGCGGCTTTTTGAATGGGTGTGAGCAAATGCAAGATGGGTCGTGCAAGATATTGAAAACTGATCCATGACTGATTTTCACTTTTTCCACTATCGTCTCGATTGTGATATACCGGACTTCGAGCACCAGGGCCTCCACTTCTCTTGCTATTTCCAGTTCTTCACGGAGAGATGGTCGGCCATTTCATTGTTCGTCATTCAGACTTGTTGTTCACACTGGAAGCTTCTGCACCACCTAACCACTGTGTCATATGATGGGGCATTGTTACCGTACAATTCTACCAATTCAGCCTGGATTGTTGCAGCGTTGTTCCCCTTCAAATGCAGAAAACGAATCACCGCACGATACCAACCCCACCTAAAGATAAGGCCTGGGCGCTAAAACGTCATTACATTGTTACATCACTTAAGTATGGCATTGTTAATCGTATTTCCACCAATAATAAGCCCTGAATTTTCCCTACTTATCTTTAGGTGGTGTTGACGATACTCCACTTTAACAATGGGATGCGCCATTTTGTTTTGGTCCCTCTAACGGCGCGCTAAAGTAATGTGCCGCGGTGATTTTAATGTGTACCAGGACTGCAGACATGTACTCGCATACAAACAAAAAAATTAATTGCGTAATTTTAATTTTTCGAAATGATAATTAAAACTTTATGACTACTCCTCGTACAAGCGGCATACATGCCGATTCGTACAATATATGCATTTTGATTGTAATTATGCGATTACATAGCAAGCGCAAGCTTTATAACCATTTTTAGAAGAAGCTTGTTTACCAGCTTCAGGATAAAAGAATTAATTTTGTATTAAGTATTGGTCAACCAAGTAGTTAAGTAGTGTTATCAAATTTATTGTTTACTAATACCATAGCCACTATAAATAAAATTATAACCATAATCATGCCAAAATCTATATCCAGAAACATTATTGATATGGTTAATATTTTTTATGTTTAGAAATTTACTACCTAGGTCACACTATTGCTTTTTTGTTTTTTATGAATTACGAGGTTTCTAAGACAAGTTTGCGACGAAAATATACACTGAAGAGCCAAAACACTGTGACCTTCACCACATTGGTGAATGAACTCGTCAGGATCACATGGAGGGCACGTAATTAAGTGGGAATGGTATTTAACTGCTGCTGGAGAAGGTAAGGAATCCGTCTTGCACTTAATTTTGCGAGTGATGGGAAAGGTTGCTGATCTAAGCGAATTTGATAGATGGCAGATTGTAATGGCCCCAAGACTCGGAACGAGTATCTCCGAAACTGCACGACTGGTAGGTTGTTCACGATCTGCCGTTGTTAATATTTATACAAAGTAGATAAGTGAAGGTGAAACCAACAGTAGACGCCAAGGTGCTGGACGCCCACGCGTCATCAAAAAAAAAAGGATGTTGGAGACTGTCCCGCTTGGTAAATCAAGATCGGCGCCAAACAGTGTCTCAGCTGACAGCCCAATACAATGCAGGTCCAAGTGCAAGTGTTTTGGAACACACAGTTCAGCGGACACTGTTGGATTTCGGACCGCGAAGCAGACGTCCCACTCGTGCGCCTCTGTTGACCAAGCGTCATTATCAACTACGCCTACAGTAGGCCCGACTGGACCATGGATAAGTGGAAGAGAGTTGCCTGGTCGGATGAATCACGATTTCTTATTCATCACGTCGATGGTCGTATCAGGGTACAGTTGCGCCCCCCCCCCCCCCTGTACAGCAAGCCATACACAGGCTGGTGTGGCGGTATTATGCTTTGGAGGACGTTCTCATGGGCGGCTATGAGACCCGTAGTTGTGGTAGAACGGACCATGAAAGCTGCGGACTATCTGAACATCACTGCGGACCAGTTGCAACCTTACATGACGTCTGTCTTCCCAACTAGAAATGGAATCTTCCAGCAGGACAACGCCCCATGTCACAAGGCTCGAATTGTGCTGGAGTAGTTCGAGGAGCATAAGGATGAATTCCAATTAATGTCCTGGCCACCTAACTCGCCGGATCTTAATCCGATAGAGCACATTTGGGAT
The DNA here is from genome assembly GCA_023313115.1 of Rhysida immarginata. Classification (NCBI taxonomy): domain Eukaryota; kingdom Metazoa; phylum Arthropoda; class Chilopoda; order Scolopendromorpha; family Scolopendridae; genus Rhysida; species Rhysida immarginata. The sequence goes on from JAHWFO010013591.1 coordinate 2,077,778, forward strand.
GTCTTGGAACGGCAGCTCAGAGCTCAAACATCATGTCGGAATATTTCGACTTAGCGTGACCGCTGCTTAAACATTTGGTTCTCGGTCATCTACCAAGAACATATGGCATCCAAGCCAAGGCGAGTTGCAGCTGTTTTGCAGGCCAATGGTGGCGCAACGCGTTATTGAATAGGCGGTCATAATGTTTTGGCTCTTCAGTGTAAATTCGTTAATCACTTGCGATATATTTATAAAATTGATTTCTAGGCTTGCCTCATCATCTTTTTGTTTTTGTTTTTGGTTTATCATCTTTTTGTTTTTGTTTTTGGTTTATCATCTTTTTGTTTCAAATTGTAATCGAAATTGATTATATATACCAACCCCTAGTTTATTTTTAATTTTAACTCATTTCATTATCAAATGTAGTGCCTATTGAGACCTAACTCGTCGGTCTAAGACCATACTAAGCTGGGCACACTTACAATAACTGTAACTAACTAAGCTTTTATAAATAAATAAATAAATACAGGATATCTCATCTGAAGTGAACGAAAACCCAATTTCTAAAGTCTAAATCTGACAATGAAAGAATTATTCTACTTTTATGTGCCGGATTTTTATGTGTATTCCATTTCAAAAAAAAAGACGCAATTTTCGTTTATGGATGTTAACTTTGAATGTGCAATGGAAACCTGTGTTTTTAATGGCATTTTTAGATTGTCATTAGTCTTTTGGAGATAGAGGCAGTGAAAGTGCGGTGTGTTTGGATTTAAAGTAAAGGCTAAAAAACAGCAATCATTCATCAATTTTAGCGAAAACATTTGCACTACTGTAAAAATATGTTCAAATAAAAGTTCCTTTCTCATCACTTAAAGCAAAATTTAAACGCGCGCTCTTTCAGCTTTTCGCTAATATCTCGAAAACGGTGAGGAAATCGGTTAAAGAGAAAGCCCATAAAACTTACTAAATGCATTTTGATTCATTCCGATAGCGCAATTAGGCTCCGAGCAATCCAAAGTCAAAGTTGAAAATTAGTTCCAACACATCCTGTCTTCATAAGCATCTGTTCAAATTCCTTAGAGCCGTGACCTTTCCAGCCTTCTTGAAGAACATAGAATACCGCCAAGCTTTGCAGTAAAAGCTAAGATATAAAACTGTCTGAGCCTCCAGTTGGTTTGACTGTTAGCGCACTCGAATCACGCCTGAGGGATCTGGGGTTCGAGTCCCAGCACCAGAACAATAACATTAATTTTTAAATAGACGAAAGGGCTGCAGGTGTTTAAATGAAGCCTATTCACTCTACGCAAAGTCCGAGCAACGCCGAGTACCACAGCTAATTCAATATAGGAAAAAATGTACACATTTCTTTCTCTGTAAGTTAGTAGGTATGCAAACGGATCAAAATCAAAGTCATTTTGCGACTTTTCATATGAACTAATGTTTTCACCCATTCCTAGTAAAAACACAAACATTCATGCTCATAGCGAGATTTGAACCCGCGACCCGGAATAGCTCAAACATCCATAATGACTATGTGGAAAAGTACCCATAAATCAAGATTTTTATTTAGAGATTGGTTCTTCAATGTAAATTTTAAAACGGTATTACAACAGGCGATCAGAGTTCCTGCTGCGAACTTCCAGGAAATAATGAATAATGTGTATGGTGAAGCTAAAACTGAAGAGAGTGATATGCAATGAGGCGCTATGGGATTCTTTCTCATCCTCCTACCATTTTTTCAAGCAGTTGGAACTTTTCTTTGGCAGGGAAAAGGTCCAACATTCAATCAGCGATCAAAATGGCCTGAGAAGTTTCTTCAGTCCAGAACGCCGGACTTTTATTAAACTTGCATAAAGGCACTGACATCGATGGGATAGGTGTATACTACATCTATTTGCGTCTATGTTGATTAATAAAAGTTAGCTTCGACGGAGTTATTATTGTTTGAAGTTTCCCTAACAAATTCGACATTTCATGCGCAGCAACTTCGTAAAGTGCAGGTTTCATGCTGTACTATGACCTAACAGGTAATACTAGCACTACAACTATATAGAATATTCACCACACAGTACAAATCTAATTATTTATCCCATTCTATTCAAAATTGGCAATGATCACTCTAAAACTTTTCCCAACTCCGATACAAGTTGGAAGGAAGTTCAAACTTTTCCTCTCTTCGCAATTTAAATTGCAATACAAGGAAGAGAAAGAAAAAGAAAATGAGAGGAGGATGGAAGTCACTCTTTTACAATTGTCCCTGTTTATCGAATTTCTCCTTTTGCCTAGAAAATCGGTTTCGTTTCCTCTTTTTTTTTCTTTCCTTTCTACTCCAACAGACCCCCGACATTTTCAATTTCTTTTGTCACCGGTGTCTACTTGTTTCGTCCAACGGATACACAAAAGCCTTCAAAATAAAAAAAAAAGACGTTTCCTTTTATTTTTCTTCTTTTCATTCGCCTTTTTTATTATTTCTTATTCCTCCTCTTCTCTTTTTCTTTTTAAATCTCTTTCCTATCCATTCATCAGTTGGATTCATTCGCACTGAATAACGTTACGGTTCCAATACAACAGAAAAAGAGAAAGGAAGTCGAAACGGAGTTGCTCTCAATAGATGACAAGTGTCACGTCCATTTGATTAGCAATCCTCCTCTTTATAACATATTACAAAATAATAAAAGTTGTAAAATAATAATAATAATAATAATAATAATAATAATAATAATAATAATAAATAATAAATTTCAATTTATTCAATTCAATTCAAAATAATTTTCACAAAATTTACATACATCAGAAATTGTGAAAAATCAAAATAACATAAACCATCAATAAAGCAATACTTGAATTTGGTCCCTCATTACATGGTTGTGACTACCGAAAGCACACAAATTCAAAAACTTCACACAACACAATAAAACAAGGATCCTCAATCCCAAATAACACCATAAACAAAGATCAAAACACAATTAACAGGAGAATTTTACAAAATTTTTCCATAGCATAAAAATATTCTATCAGAACCACGTGATTGGCCAGAAACTGTGGTTAACTAGAAGAAAATAAAATAGGAAAACTCAATTCCGCACAGAATTTATTATCTCGTATGTACAGGATGTTGCAAATACTACTAGCTTCAAAAAGTTCCCGGAATCGTGATATGCTGTGAAATTGAGGTAGAGTGTGTGAGCGAGCGAGGCTTCCCCGCAATGTTTACCATTCGCAGACTACGCTCGAACGTGTTTTGACGTGATTTAAACGGAATGCTGCGGTGGACGGGCAGTCTGATAACTGGTAGTGTAGAGTAAGCATCGCATTCTGATTTCGCTACGTAAAATGTCAGTTATGGAACAACGTTCGAATATCAAAGATGATCATCGGAGTGGCCGTCCATCAACTTCAATCAATCCATCCACAATAATTATTAATCTTGTGAGCAACATCGTGCGAGAAGACAGACGCCAAAGTGTCGAGAAAATAGCTGCTGCGAAATCCGCACTTCGCACCGTCCCGCAAACTGGCTTCGCAGAGTATTTCCAAGCATTATACAGACGTTGACAGAAGTGTGTTACTGCCCAAGGACAGTATTTTGAAGGAAATGTTGTTTAAATGTTTGGTTTTTTTCTGTGTGCAGAAATAAAAATTAATTCCAGGAACTTTTTGAAGCTACTAGTATATACAGAGCAGTACTGCTGGGTAGCCTATCCGCTCGGCTGCAGGGGCCCGCTCATGACAATACCACCTATAATAAAGGTCTGGGCTGAAACGTCATACATTGTTACATCACCTCAGTAGGGCATTGTTAATCGTATTTCCGCCAATAATAATAAGCCCTAAATTTACCCTTCTGATGATAGGTTTTATTATAGGCTTTTATTATAGGCGGTGTTGTTAAGATATTTAGTGATTAAAAGCCATAGCATTTCTAAGGCCTTTTCACAAGATAGGCCCTAATAATATTAATAATAATAATAATAATAATAATAATAATAATAATAATAATAAACTATTAAGGCTATTAAGGAATGATAACCAAGTACCGAATGACTAAACCTTTTGAAACGGATTTCTAAAATTTTTGATTCATTCTGAAAATATTGGAACATGTACCACCGAATCAAAATCGACTATCTTCGAACATATTAATTACTCTTATATATTCGTTCATGACACTTTGTTACGGGTTGGTTGATATATTACACGCCATATCTAAGGATCAAAAATTTCCAACTATAATACGAGGGTTGGGGCATAAGTCATGGCAACTATTTTTTTTCTTGTAGATATGTGAACGGATCACAAACGTATACGTCGTGTGAAAGTTCTGCAGGCATAGTGTGTATGCAGAACAACAGATGGCACTGTGATAGCTGGTAGTAGCGCAGCGAGGGCTGTGAAATCAGTCAGTTGGTGAGTGTCGTGCGAGATGGAAGTAACCCGTGTTGAGCAGCGCGCTTACATCAAAATAGCCGTTCTCCGAGGGAGAAATGCGATGGAATGTCACAGTGAATTAGTGGAAGCCCTTGGGAATAATGCCCTACCATACCGTAGGCGGTTTGCAACACGAGAGGACATTGCTAATGCTGTGCGCCAACAGGTGGCCCGATTCACACATGGTGCGGCAAATGCTGAGGCTGATGGTATTCAGCGCCTCCCACATCGTTGGCAGCGTGTGGTGACAGTAGCAGAGGACTACTTTGAGGGTCTTTAGGCCAAGGTTTGTCATGTCAACTTTATGTGTACTGTGTTGTCATTCTTTTGCACCGTGAAGGCCATATTGCCCTGTATACTACCATAATAAATTAGTGTGTTACGATATTTCAGTGCTATTCAGTGTCCACACATGTAGTTAATACCTTGTCCTTTCGTCTGTATATGTCACATTTTCCAACCAGACTGGTATCTTCAAGAAAAAAAAATAGTTGCCATGACTTTTGCCCCAATCCTCGTATCATCATAAGAATACGTACCACGGAACCACTAATAGACCATGTTCATAGCTATTAATTAGTCGTTTTCTTCATTCTTGACGCGACGTTCCGAGTTACTTGATATATTACCTACCATATTTTAGCATTGAAAATTTCTAAGGGGGATATCATAATGGAGACTTTAGAACACAAGCTACAGAACCATTCGACAATAATTCAGTACTTAATAACAGTACTTATTAACGTTATATTCGTTCGTGAATCGCCGTTACCACTTATTTGATATATTATTTACCTTATCTGAGCATTGAAAATTTCTAGGGTGTGTCATAATGGTACTATTAGAGCATATGCCATTGTACATTAGAGCATTTCGACCATCTTTTAACTTGTTCCGTGCATTGTCTATATTCATCGGTTGGGGAAAAAGAATTTTGAAAATCATTCGAACGGCATCGAGAAAATCGTGTTACTGACAATCGGACAGACAGTAGTCCCCAGTACTAGCATAAAGCACCTTTCGGTACTTAATATATGAATAAAAAAAAATCAACGGTGAAGACGAGTAAAACTTGAGCACACAATACAAACAAAGTCATGAAATAAGGATTAAAACAATTATGTCAAAAATGTCTAAACAAGAACTCGTGTTCTACTTCTAAGCAAAGTTATTGGCCTTTTAAGTCTGTATACCACAATACACAATATGATCAAAAGTTTTTTGCAGATTGAACGATGTCTATGCATCCCTATTTTTCTTCTCAGGTAAGAAGATTTACATTGAGAACAGTAATTTCAAAGAAAAACATAAATAAAAACATAATTAATCAGCAATGAAAGCAAATATTTAAAAAGAAATCTATGCAATTGAATAGACATTCGAAATGATTTCAGTTAAAAGAAAATAAAAATCTCATCTGATGTCGGCAACCATCCATCACATGGCTGCCTGAAATCGAGATTTTCATTCTTTTTTTATAATTTTTAATTTTTCTTTAGAAAAAGAAACGAATAAAAATCCCAAGCTTTTCTATTTCTCCATTTTTTCCCTCCGATTCTTTGCTTTCCCTCGTTTCTTTTAAATACATACATCAAGCGAGCAAAATAAAAAGAAAGAAAAATCATTTTTGACAAATCTCAAATGTTGAACATTGATAATACGTCAGGCAGAATAATGGCCCGAGAATTGAAGATAAAGGAGCGGAGCATGCCGGCGCAAAAGCAGTTGAGGGCTTGTTTATTTTATTTCCCCCTCACCTCTATGAATGTATTTTTTTGCCCGTTTCAAATCCGCATTAAATCGGATTTGAACCCTCGTTATAATAAAGAAGCAGAGGAGAAAAACTCGACAAGGAGCCTCTTTTTAAAAGAGAAAGTTTGCATGGAGTTCATGGATATACAATTGGGTTCGTGTTTCTCGTTTTATTACTTTTTTTTTAAAAGGAAGAAAAAAGGATAAACATTCAATTTCTTCGAAACATACAAAAAATTTATTCGCCTTGAAAAGAAATTTTTTGAATACTTTTTTTATTGTTGTTAAGGTACTCATTCATAAATATAAAAAATAAGAAAAAAATTAATATTTCAAGAATCTTGTGTATTATAAGGTTAGCTATGAAAATATTAAGACCTGTATTTATTACCTTTTTACCAACAAAACTACTGGAAACTATCTTAATACAGGATACCTAAAACAGAATGCCCCTGATTTGTTCGCTAATTCTCTAAGTCAGTTAAACGTAGATATCGTAATTCCTATCTGAACGAAACCTATCCCGAAAGCTAAATAGATTAAGATTGTAAGGTTGACAGAATGATCCTGTCCCACCCTGCGGTTCCCAGAACGGTGTGGCTTTTTCTAATGAATATACGTGAAAGACCTGGAAACATGGATGAGCAAAAAATAAAACCAAACTCGAACGACATACTTGAATGTAGTACAGAGTTGTTCAAATGACTCCTGGCATCGAAAATTTATGTCAGAAAGTTAAAAATATCTGCAGTGAAACTTGTGCTAACGACCATCTGTAAATAACGACCACCTGCTTAAACGATCGCTTTGACTGGTCCGCAGAAATTTACATGAGAAATCTGTTAGCTAGTACGGGTGATTCGAAAGTCTGAACAACAAGCAGCATCTTCTGAAATTTTTTTTATAATAAAAACCGGCTTTGATATAAATTTTCGTGCATTATCTTTTTTGTGTGTCTATGGTCTTGATTGTAATACACAGTCCAGTCACATTAATATGACCACCTGTCAGTAGCCAGATAACTACCTTTCGCGGCGCGAAGAGATTCAATAAGGTTCTAGAAGGTATTGACAGGGATGTGAAGCCATGCCGACTCCAGTTCTCTGGCGAGCTGCCGTAGGTTGCGCGGTGGAGGAAAAAGGGCGCGAATAACCCGATCGAGATGGTCCCACAGATACTCTATGGGGTATAAATCCGGGGAGTTTGGGAGCCAGGGGAGTACCGTAAACACATCCTCGTGCTCTTCGAACCACGCACGGACACTGCGCTGTATGGCACGTCGCACTGTCCTGCTGGAAGATACCATCGTGCTGAGGAAATACAATTTATTTGTAAGTGTGGACATGGTCCGAAAGGACAGATGCGTACTTCCATTGAACCATGGTGCCGTCCACAATAATGAGTGCACCCAGGGGATGCCATGAAAACATTCCCCAGACCATAACGCTGTCTCCTCTGGCCTGGACCCTTGCGGCACGTGTTGCAGGGTGTTTGTTTTCTGACGCTGAACGCCGTACACGCCATCGCCCTTCTGTCCGATGGAGCAAATGTCAGTCTTTGTCGCCGGTGAACAGCCGTCAGCATTGGTGCACGAACCAGCCGTCTGCTATGGAGCCCCATACGCAGCAACGTTCGCTGAACTGTCGTTGAGGATACACGTTTGGTAGCCCTCTGGTTAATCTGGGAATCAGTTGGTCCACGGTTGCACGTCTGTTCGCTTGCACGCATCTCCGTAGCCGTCGTTCATAATAATCTGTCATCTATAGCCCCTGGTGCCCCACATTTGGCGCGTCGCTGAGTTTGGGTATTGCCATTCTGCCATGCACGGTACACTTGCACTACTAGGAGTTTCGGAAATACTTACACCCTTGGCTCAGAAGCCGATGATCATGCCCTTTTGGAGGTCGGATAAATCGCTACGTTTCGCCATGAACCCAACAATTGCAATGTTTTCTGCTTCCCTCTGACACCCTTCCTATAACCCCCCCCCCCCACCTCTGATACTGGTATGTACCTTCGGGACGTAACCATTTCCCGCTGATGTTGAACGTATGTGTGGTCACATTAATGTTACTGGACTGTGTATTTGTCTTATAATTTTGAGTACATTGTACATTTAGAAAATACGTTATGCTCAGAGCATGTAGTCTACCTGCTAACTGCAGCGCCAATGTTTCAAATTTTCGCCACATTCCCCGTAAGAATTCGGCACATAGTCCGGAAACAAATTTTTCTACAATAATTTCAAATCACTTTATCACGTAAATTAAAATTTATTTTATTTATTTACGTCACTGAGAATATATTACAATTATTTAGAAAAATTTCAGATGAAGGGCTGATCCTATCTCGGTAGGGAGTTCCACCACTTGTAGGTCTGTTCGTTATGATTAAACTTGTTTGTAACAATTGCCTCTCATGATGTTGTTGGTTTGTCTAATGTATGCTTTAGTCTTCCCTTTCTGAATAATTCCATGAGTCTATGCTTGCTCTTAAACCAAAGTAAAAGCGCAGAGTCCTCTATCATCAAAATGTAAAATTAAAAAAAATCAATGTAATTAATAAATTTTTCCTATCTAATTAAAATTTTTAAACATTTTAATTACCATCCAGGTCATTATCGTGATTTACGCAACTATATCATTCCGACGAGCAAAACTTAATTTGTTTATCTCCGAGAACATTTGCGAATATATCGAAAAAAAAATTCCTTTCACGTCCTGCTCCCCTCAGTTTGCTTTCAATTACATTAGAATTTCAAATTTTCCGAGGATTTCCGGTGTGCAATATGAAAGCGACCAAGGCACTTGGGGGCTATTAATCGTCCCAACAGGTTGAGTTAATGACAGAATTCATTGTGATTACTTTCCATTTAGAAGAGGGGGGGAAAACTGTAACTCCCTTTCCGCGATAGGTAGGTCTTGTAGAAGATTTGATTCTGAGGGGTTCATCCATAATCAATTGGAAAACGTTCATTTACTCCTTCTGCTCCCACAGGGAATTTTTTGAATAATCAAACAACTTCATTAATCGTAAACTTTTGATCCCGGCGACGCTCAGGTGAAAAGTTTCGCGCAGGAAACGTCTCTGTGCAATTGGAGCAAAACTTTCCTCTCCATCCTCCTACTTTCTACACAGGTCTCATTGGTAATTACTCTAATAAAAAAGTTCTAAACTCGTTTAGATCCTAGTCAAACAGTCCAATATTCCACTTTACAACTTTGTTCCAGCATCTACAATACGAGGATTCTACTAATCAAAAAAAAAAACAAACTTAAAAGACTTGCTGCATTTGTATCTACAATAACTTAATACCATTTTAAAGGTGTTCTTAACAAAGTTAATATCTTTTCTACACTTGGCCTCTGATATCGTGGTTTATTCTGTAAGCAAAGACATTTTATAATAAAATTTTAGATAAAACATCACAAAAAGTCCGCTTTTTCAGTTTTATTAAACATGTGGATACTTTCAGATGAAACAGCGATAGACACATTTGTCCACAAAGTGACTCTGTCAATAGCTAAGAGTAGTTTCAGTTAACATTTCAGTTAACAACGAAAATTACGTGATTATCTTCGAGACTTTAAAGTAAAATTCTGATATAATTGCACTGACAGTGAATCCTTGAAATGAGAGATAATTTTGTCAGAATTTTACAAACGTATTGTAAAGTATGTAGTAGTGTTTATTTACGTGAGACCAACTTCGCAAACCATATTCTCACATCTGATCATCCATTTGACAATATACAAGAGGCACTGCAGAAGTTTGTAGCTGTGCAACTGGTATATATGCACCGGGTATACACGTGAGACGTGCAGACATTCCTTACATGACGTCTGCCATATCATTATTGTCATGCTGGTATTCGTTTGAACTGAAACTGAACAATGGCTCGAAGTGAGTGTCGTCGGACTGCAGGAACAATTCATAACGGAGGTTTCAAGAGAGGCGTGGAGAGACTAAATCCAAATGAGTGTTATGAAACTCAGATAAACTTTCCCGGACAATTCTCTATCGAAAGCATGTGTCACAGAATTTAGAAGTGGACATCCTCCTGATGCAATCAGAACATAGTAAAGGAGGCAGTCAGCAGATCATTTACCAGCAATAGAGAATTCCCTCCAAATACGATCGACAACAGCCAATATCATCAAGTTCATCTTCTACTAACGAAACGATGGATACCTGTTCTAAGCAAATAGAGTAAAGTAGTGCTATGAAATGTTCGAAAGATTCGAACAATGCAAATTACAGTCAGTTTACAGCGTCCTAACAGATGATGAAACATGGTTATATCACTTGTGATCCTGAGACTAAAGAGAATCAAAGGAGTGGGTGCACAAAGGTGACGCTCCGCCAAAGAAAGATTGATAGCTTCTCTTGCACTGGTCTTGCGACTACCATTCCATCTGCAAACTGGCCAAACAATCTCTGCAGTTTGTTCCACAGAGTGCTGCAAAATTGGCGAGAACAACACCCAAGAACTGAACTAGAAGGTTTGTTGTAGCACGACGATAACACTCGTGCTCATCAAGTGGTTCGGACTGAAGTTTTTTTTGCAGAACAGTGCGCCTCCCTATTGCTCCATGCACATGCAACTCACTCCCCAGACTTGGCTATCTGCAACAACTTCATGTTTCCTCGAGTAAAAAATGGACTTCGATTTTCTTGCGATGTCGGCTATCTCCCGCATAAATGTACGTAATGTCGGCTATCTCCGAAGTTGACAGGAGACAATGGTTTTCTGAATGGTTTAAATGGATGAAAAAGATGAAAAACTATTCATCAGAAAATCATCAAATTTTCGGAATGCCCTAATTTAATGGAAATTTTTCCCAGAGTATAAACTAATAGTTCCAAAAACCAGTAATAGAGAGCATCATATAGCTTTACTAGCAGAGGCACCCGGGTTAATTCCAGTTATACGTAAACAGAACAACCTCAAGAGTTAATAGGCGAAGCTTATTGGTTTTCAGTAATTCTACAATTTCCGGCTGTAGAAGAAGCTCCCATTGTTCAGATATTTCAGGCGCCCGGATAACTTTTTGTCTTCTCTGTCCAATACTCGTTCTTTTCTTCAGTGGCAGTGGATGTACAGGATGGTTTGTGTGTGTGATCTGCAAACCCAACCATCTGAATGGGATTACTCACTATTGGGTAATCTGTTGTTGCAATTCGCACTCTGCTATCAAACTCTTGAAGCAAAGCTTGGCCATTCACATTTTGCGTGGTCTAGCAGTCGCGGTTTCTTCTGTTGACACGCTTGCATCGTCGACGGCCGCCTGGGAACTTCGATGAATACTTGCTTGATTGGTTACTCACCTCTTGCCCAGTTTCTTAATAATCTGCTAACTCTCGATTATATCCAGTTACTGTTCATTTTAAAGATTTTCAAAGAAATTTTAAGAACTATCAATTCCAAGAAAAGCCCACACAACAGGAATTCTATGCGTTGTTACAAATTCAATTTTGTTGTATAATTCCCAGAGATGGGATGGCATCTTCATTACATGCCTTAATGAACCTTATTTACATTGCACAACTTTGCCTTGCATTGTTGGTCATTAGAAATATTTTGTTGGTTATTAGATACATATTGTTGATGAATTGCCTGTTGATACCATTTTCGTCCTCTTCCTGGCTGGTCAACCAGTGAGCCTGTTTCTTCAAATTTCACAATCATTATTCTAAGTCAGTTGGCAGTGAGTGGACTTTTCGTAACTGCATCAAAGAATGAAATTTTTGCAAAGCTAGAGTAACAGGTTCACCGTTTTGGTAAATTTAACGGCAAAGCACGTTTTGGAAGAGTCAAAGTCATATTCGTTGACATGCTAAACAGTTACAACTTTGGTTCTGCATTAGCGGCTTTACATAGCCAAAATTAGCATCTGCCAGTATTTCATCTAAATACGCCTTTTATTGGTGGCTTTTGGAACAAATTTTTTTTTTTTTTTTTTTTTTTACTCTGGGAAAAAATTCCCATCACGTAATTAAGGCATTCCCAAAATATTCAGGAAATGTTAACTAAGTTGAGACAGCCTGTACTTTGAAAAAGATTCATAAAATTTTCTTGCTGTCCTAAACCTCTTGTGTTGTCCGTGGCTACAAACTTCTGCAGTGTCCCTTGTATTGCCAAAAAAACCTAGTTATATATTTATTTTTTATAAATTTAGAAGTCGACATTTTAAATTAGATTTTTTTTTGCTTAAAGAATGGCAAAAACCTAAAAGAAAATTGTAAAATAAGAACTCCAATTACGTTATGCCATAATTTTTATATCTAATTAAGAAACTCCCTTAAGACTCCTTAATAAGTAACCAAATTATAAATTTTAATAAGACACAAGACAAATGAATCGAAAATGAAAAACATGACAAGCCAAAAAAGACCTGAAATTATAATTAATATTTTAAACATGAACTTCCTAAAAATGACAGCATAATTTAATTAATAAATACATTTTCTACCCATGTTTGATGACGTCATTCTTATTTAATATTCTGGTCGTCGTTTCTTATATTTTTATTTACGTCTCTACAATACTGAACAGGAAGTCTGATAGAGAGTCTCCGAGGGTTAAAACCCGACTGACTTCCCTCTTTCCGTTCATTATTAACGCTCTCAGAATGAATTCAATGCAGACATTGAAAATCAAATTTTTTCCCTCCTTCACAAGGTGCTTGTGAGGGGGGGTCTTCTCGCCTGACACTCGCCCTCTATCGGACGGCGGCGGAGTTAACAATGGCTTCACTGGCAAAGCCCATTAAGGGAAGCAAAAGGCGAGGTGAGTTGAGGGGTGTCGTGGAGGGGGGTGTCTTTAAACTCCCATCCTTCGCCTTAGCACAATCGCCTTCAACTCCTCCACTCTTGCTAAATCAGCTGCATCCCCACCATCGAAAAAGGCCTTCGTTTTCGTTGTATCGAATGGAAAGAGAGAAAGAAAGAAAAAAAAAGAAAAACGTTTTCTACAGAAAAGGTAAAGACGCGCGTGTGAAAGAAAATGCAATCGATGATTCAATAGCGAAAAGGCGCTCGCTCTCCTTACCCATATTCCAATGCTTTCCTTTCCAACCCCCCCCCCCCCGCCGCAAAACCCCCACTCTGACAAATTGAGGATGGAAAAGTGTCGTTTCAGAATTTCATTTAACGCTTTTGACCACCGCCGATGGCACCCAGTCAAGTTATTCAAGCGTCGCCTAAAAAAACATGAAGGATTCCCCCACCCTCTCTACTCTCTCAACTGTTGTTCTTTTTCGGGGGTAGGCTTGTTAGAGAACACTCAGCCCCGTGCCAAGACGTTGAACTGTTCGTGACATCTTAGGCGACAAAGTCTTTGCCATTTGCCATGTTTAATTTGCTCTTGAAAACCAATTTTCATCTTTCTCTCGGTTGCATTTTCTCACACCCCCTCTGAGAAAAAGAAATAAAATTATAAAAAAAAAATCCTCGAGAGCGCCTCGAGTGTCGACTGCTAAACCCTTCCACTTTGATTATTTGCTTTTAATTAACACGAAGAGTTATCGATTTTTTAAATAAAATTAATTTAAAAATACGCCCCCCCCCCCCTTCTCAACCTGAACGAAAGTGAACCACAGTGCAATTCTAAGATTGGCGTATAGACAAGTATTCTTTGCAATGGCTTTTATCCACAATCTTTTGCAAATAATTGTGACTGTTTTCCAAGATTTACTTGTTAAATAGTGGACAAATATTACACATTCTTTTAATATACCATCCGATCAAAACTCTGGAATCCCCGAAGTGGTACCCAAAGAAAACGAGACAGACATCCTCGAGTTCTAGGTCCTGCGACACAGTCCTGAAATGATAAGAAGATTCCTCATATAAGGAATAACTTGCATGGTAACAAATTCATTTAAAACTGTAGACCCCATATATAAATGATTATAGAATAAAAACTTCCCGTATTGCGAACAAAATCTTTGCACATATTGACATGGACAAGGGATGCGGTAGAAATTCACATGGGCAACTCCTGAAAAATATCATGCAGCCCTCGCCTTTGATAGTGTACCCACACTCTTGGCTTATGTACAGGGTGTTGCAAATAACTACAGGGCAGTATAACGGGAAGCCTACCCGCTCGATTGCCAGGGCCCGGCTCGGTCGATTGGCAGAATGGAGAGAGATGAACGTCGCGTGTAGCCCCCAGCAGTTTCCACAGTCGGGAGAGGGGGTGAACGTCAAAACAGCCATTTTTTGATAAAATTATCCAATTATCATTTGCTGTCGAGCCGGCCCCTGCAATCGAACGGGTAGGCTTCCCTTTATACTGCTCTGTAGTTATCTGCAACAGCATGTACATACACGCCAAGATGGGTACAAAGTATCCAGTGATGTTCCCCAGTGTTGAAGATGGACATTGTTGTAATCTGAAGCAATTCAAGAAAAGTTTAAATAAAGTCCCGGTATATCACCTAGAATTCCTGTTTTTCGGATTCTTCGTAGTATGTATAGTCCCTTCGCTCTATGTTGTATTGAATGAGTTATTATTTAACCAATTTGTAGTTATAATCTCAAAAGGTTAAATTGTTCTTTTTACCTACAAGTGTAATTATCCCGGGTAACGCCGGGTCCTCTGCTAGTTTAAAATAAACCGCACACTTATCACGCTTTCAGAAAGTACAATGCTGCATTGGAGAAATACACTGTACCTCACACTCAAAAGTGAAACCATCACGATTGATAAATTACAGACAAAAAGGGGAATTTTCCAGGGTGACTCACTTAGTCCGCTCTAATTCTATCTTGCATTAAATGCACTTTCACACCGAGTGAACAATACAATAAAGGCTGCCTTTCATATTTGCTCTACATGGACGACATGAAAATTTACCCCTCTACACAAACACAATTGCACCAGTTACTTGATATTACACACACTCTTTCAAAAGACACATACAGTGGTAGTCAAACATTTAGCGCCAACCAAATGGCTCTAAAAATATTGCCAATATTTGAAAAACCAAAGCTCAAAGTTAATTCCACCCCTGCTACAAAATAAATAAGATTGCAAATAAACAGTGTATCATGCTGACTATATATATATATATATCGATGTCTTGCCAATTTTCCCTTTGTAGACTATTGCCTCCCGATAATGGCGTAATGCCGAAACGCGTCAGGTTAATAAATTGATATTACCGGGTCACTCTTGGTCCCTTTATTTCAGTGTACTTATGGTGACAGTAGCCAAACCATAGAAACTATGATGTTATAACAATCATATCTCCATAGGCTAGAGATAAGACTTCTGTCTTCCTCTGAATGATGCACGCTTATATTCCAAAATTTTAATCAAGGCTATCAATAATATCAAGGCTATTTCACTTCAGAAATTAACGACGTCATCTTTCTCAAAAGAAATCTGGTTGTTCACTACTTCACCACGGTTCTTCCAGAGATGCATCTTCAATCTCTTCATGGATCCGGATCTTATCCTTCACTTTTCTTTCCAAAGAACGTTCATGCATTTTTCGATGTCGAGTAAACGGTATTTAATCTTAGGTAAATGCAGGGCGAACGGGGATTTTCTGTCGTTGTTGATTCAGGATCGTCGGTATTCGCGAAACGATCATAGAATGAGCGAGTTGTGGAACCAACGTAATAGGCTAAACAATATGGGCACGTGAGTTGGAATACTCGTAAATGTCTAACGCCGAAACGCATCAGGCTAATAAATATTCTTACCATATCGCTCTTGGGTCCTTTATTTCGGCGTCAAAAGAAACTGATCCATATATATGATGTTTGCATCCCTAATACACTTAATTTACAAAATACAAAAGCACTAAGCATACATATCTTGCAGTCAAAGTATAATGCCTGTGGAAAGCCAGCAGAGTACACATTGTTCTTTCTGATGCTGCACAAACGCATAACCAGATTGAATACAAACCCACACGTATATAAAACCTAAAGCCACAATTCTAAACACTTGTCACATAGAAACGAAATTCCAATACTCAGGTCATGAATAGTAAAGAGCTTTTCCTTTCTCTGCATTTGAGCACCTTGGTCCTCTCTTTGGTCCACTCCCAAGACTACCTTCCAGACTTAAAACTATCATAAGAGCATGAAGTTGCTTCGGCGAAAGGGATCTCTCCCGGGGAAAAATCTAATTGTCCAAACAACACAACCTCTCCAAAATGAAACATTCATAGTTTACTTATTCATTTTTCTCTTTCGCTTAAGAATAACTTCAAACACGGACACCAAAAAAGTTCCCCAAAAGCGAAACCTCATAATTAACGACTGGAAAAAAATCTCGCGCTCGCAAACACATTCTTCTTAATTTAAATAACAAATGATATTCGTTTAATAACAATAAAAAATAACACTGGGCTAATTATTAAGAAACTAAAATAATAAAATTCCCTACTCGCTTCCATGTCATTAAGAGGGGAGGGATCTGGAAAGTTTAAATTAAAAATTAAAAAAAAATTAAAAATTTTCCCATCCTTCTTCCACTATTAATGAAGATGATGTTAATTAAAGGTGCCCATGACAAATGACACGCTTAATGAAGTCTACAAACTTCCCCCCCCCCCAACTTCCAACATCACAAATGCTAATACGTAAATCATGAAATGCTAATTAAAGACAAGTCAAGTGGGCTTTTTATAAACAGTTAACTCAATAATTAACAAGACAAACCTATCATGGATGGTTGCTTGCTTCTCTATCACTTATTCCATTCGTTTCTTATCCCTTAAGAATACAGATAAAGAAGCCTTGTAAGGATGTAGGGATAACAACGACGGGAGGGTTTCTGCTACCGACTGAACATCCCTGCCGGGAGTTTTCTTTTGAATAAAACCGGATACAAGACTTGCTTCGTTTGTAGTTCTTTCTTCACTTTATCTATTACGCTCTTCTATGTCCGATGGAGTAATGTTTTTATTTTGAATTTGAACCAAGCAAGGAAATAAAGAGCAATAAATCATTAGGGAACAAGTACCCAAAGGCTAAACTAGCCGCCATCACATGAACAATTTGAAGCATTTTTGAAAACATTCGAATAGTTCCATTGAATCAAATTCGACCATCTTCGAGCTTATTACTTACTCTTATATATTCATAACATGTCATTACGAATTTTTGATAAATCGTATTTTCGCATCAATAACCCGAGGGGTATATAGTTTTTTACGTCCCGAAGAGGGGGGGGGTTCGGGTTTTAATTTTTTTTTTTACAATGATAGAATATACTAAGCAAACTTGGTACCAAAGGAAGTCCAAGAGACTAGTAATCCAGAGTATTATATAATAAAGTACTGCTATGTATATTATACGCTAATTTCGTTTGATGTTCATCAGGACACAATGCAACTTCGTCGCAGAAGTTGTCATCTTTTTAAGAAGTTACTTTCATATTAATTTTTAGCGAGGGAAATTGAAATAAAAAGTGAATTAATGTACTGTATAATGAATAGTACATTGTATACACTTTCTTGTAAATTGTAATTTTTTTCTTTTGTTGCAGTCACATCCAACCGCGAAGTTCGGGACCCCCTCCATGTTGCACTTTTAAAAAAATCATAAGATTAAGGAGCATATAACAATCCTTTTAATAAACAGGTGGTGGCCTTACAGTAAAACAGAGGGACATCAGGAGTTCCAACTAGTTTCGCCATTTATT
>JAHWFO010013591.1:2096004-2297703 GCA_023313115.1 Rhysida immarginata
GTCAGATTCCAAGATCACTGTCTAGCAAATGACCTTTTACGGGAATAAAATGACCTTTTATATCCTTGACAAAGCCGGGAATAAATGGCGAAACTAGTTGGAACTCCTGATGTCCCTCTGTTATACTGTAAGGCCACCACCTGTTTAGTTAATAGGAACAGTATTATGATCCATCCTTCCACCGATAATCCTTTTAATAACTAACATACGAAAAGAAATCGCTGTTATATCAGTATATTCTCATGAGTTTAGTTCACGGGGAATACAAGGGTGCGGGGCTTATTACTATTATTATTTTTAAATAAAAAGAAATTTTCACAGGTTATTCAGGGCTTCGCGGATTATTGATGCGAAAATACGATATTACATGCGAAGATGTGGGCAGACCGATCGTGAAACTTTCCAGCATCTTATTGAAGAACTCACTGTTCAATGAAATGCGCTAAAATGTGTCGACGACGAATTCCACTCTCATGGAGCTCTAAAACTGATCATAGGCACCATGCTAATTAACGTACATGAGCAGAAACTTCTACAATTTGCATTGCAGAATTGGGAATTGGACCTCCAGGTTGCCTTTTCCGATTAGTCACGATTTCTGTTCCATCGAGCGGATAGAAATTGTTCTATTCATTACAAAAATAATCACTTTGTAACCAATGGTCTGCATATGTTTTCTTGGCCTTGCCTGGATCCACTGATACTTCTGAAATTGCCATCCTTATTAGATTTGGTTACTTATCCATCATTGACTACGTTCCCCCAAACATGTCCTGATGACTGAGTACGATGACTGATATTTTCATAATCTATGTGGCCAAAACTATTGATGCCTAACAATATGAGTTAAATGTGCAGTAAAATGTTTTAGGTGGTATTTAAAACATAATATATTCCAATATGAAGTATATTTACATACAAAATATTACATTATTGAGATTCGATGAACAAAATAAAATTTTTAAGAAGCCAAAACAGAGAAGAAAACCAAAATACTGCATATTAAACTAAGAAAAATTACAAAAAATAGCTATTTAATTACAATACAAAAATTAGAGACGCCATCAGTCAGAATCGCTATTATGTTCATCGGAATCTGTTATCACTTTCTTCGGAATCGATATCAGGTTGTGGAGATTGGATGTCATTATATTCAATTTCTGGAGCTCTTAGAAGGCATACTTCATGACTCATTTTGCTATCCCTTGTTTTTGGAGGAGCACGTAAGCTAGCAATGAATGGGTCTGATGTGATCAGCAGTCTATTAATCAAATAGCAATCATTCGCAAACAAACAGACGTGTTTTGTACAGCTGATGAGTTACTCTTTCATAAAAATACATTAAAACACCTCGTACAATAGACTAAAACTCAAGTACAAACTGTCTTAAGAAATTTTTATAAAAAAAATGTTTGCAAAGTTGCCTCTTAACTCACAAAAACACACATACGATACGTATCCACTACTAGCAATAGAAACACGACCGTATTCATCGAGTAACTCAGACGAATGGCGCGGTCGCTTGGTAAACCCGATCTGCGAAACTCAGTTAGTCGTCTGTTTGGACTTATTTTTCTATTGCTCGCGCGACTTCTTAGAAAACAAACATTATTTCGAGGAAGTATGGTTTGTCTACTCTATGAAAAAGGAACTGAGTAGGGAGGTATGGAAATTGACCTTTGGCCACCTAGATTATGAAAATATCACACTGTGCGACACTTAGAAGTACTCCTCTGACCCCCTATTACATCAAAAGCACCGGTAAATTCAAATACGGCTTAGGTAAGGTTAATTTAGGTTCAACACCACCTTCCATTCAACAACTGTTGGACACATTGAAATCTGCATACCGATACCGGCGGACATTTTCCACATCTTATTGATTCTGTTTATTTTGCTTCTACCTTTATTCAGTCATTGTACTCAAACTATTTACTCATTATTTTTATCCTGCCATTGGTTATATTTTATCCAATCAAATTATCCAGTGTACCATATTACTGTATATATAAGGGCGAGAAGCCTCTAGAGTAGTATATTGTGCGTTCGCCATCTTGACAGTAACTAACGGGACCTCCCTACGTCTTCCAGCTGCACCCTAGAGACCTATACTGGCATTGACCAAAAACTTGACGGCAACCTCTTTCAAATGGTGTGCGGTCCACTGACCTGCGACCAACAGTTGCCGAGCTATTTACTGATTGAAATGTGATGAACCTTTATGTTACAACCTGTATATAATCGAAATCAGAGGCAGGCCGGGATCCAAATGAGACCCAATATTGGGTCGCGATAGTGGTACAACCACGGGTGTTCAGTAGGAGTTAAAATGAACCATTCCTGTACACATCTCGGTGAACAAACTAGTGACAACGGACATGTTCATGTTGGTACGAGAATGGCCTAATTCCAAACTTTACCAACAGAAAGTTCAAGCGTCCCCCAGATTCTCTAGTTCTATTCAATAAGAAACTGGACTGGGTAGACAACTACAAATATCTTGGCGTTATCATCGACTCAAGACTCTCCTGGAATCGTCACGTGACCTACGCTCTGAACAAAGCAAAGAGAGCTAAGTACAGTCTGATAGCTCTCCTGGGCCGCAACAGCACCCTCAGCATCGACAACAAGCTACTTCTTTACAAGTCGATTATTCGGACCATACTCCTCTATGGCATGCCTGCGTGGGCGACAATCTGTAGAAGCAGATGGAGTGAGCTACAGTCATTCCAGAATGTTACCCTGAAGACCATTGCCCCGGTGGACAGAAGGACTGAAAAACCAATCCATCCACTCAGATCTAGATATGGTCCACATCTGAAAGTTTATACAGGACCTCCTTTTGGTTATGGTGCAGAAGATGAAGATTCATGACAATGACATAGTGACTGGAATACTGAAGAACTCAATGGATATGAAGTGGCATATGAAGTATCGAAAACCAAGGCACATTCTTGACATTAACTTTGAAGACATCAGCAACGTCTCTTTCCCGGACTACTGGAAGATGTGAACGTCTTCTTTCACCTTACATTTTCATTTCGTTTGAATTTTGTTTCTGACAATCGTCAATCTTATTTTCTTTTTTGTAAAATATGGAAGACTGCTTGGGTTGGTTAGGCTTCTTGACTACCTGAGTGTATTTCATTTGGAATTTATTCTGGTTCGATGAGCTTGTGGAAGCGCTGCTTTCGTCCCATCTGAAGAAATGTACACTTCACTGTTCGATTGTCGATAGTGTAGTATATATCCTTGATAAAGCCGGGAATAAATGCCGAAACTAGTCGGAAACTCTGTTCTCCCTTTATTGTATTGTAAAGTCTCTACCAATTTCATTGATAGAAACAATACTAAGAAATCTCAATTTATTGATCTTATAGATTCCCTTCCACACCGTACATGGATTGTCCGTGCTGCACGCGGTTATTCTGGTTACAAGCTGATTATAATATATACAGGATGGCTCAAAAATAACTTACTCACTTTGAGAGCTGATAACGGTTTTATTAATCAACAGATTATTATATATACAATAAACTGAAGTAAATAATTTGGAAAACAAACGCACCGATTAGATGGATTGTGATTTGAAATTTGCAATCGATCAAGCCTAATGATTCGGATAACAAACGCTAATCCTAACAATGTAGAAGGGAATAACGCTTTCTTAGTAGGAATATCGATTTCTTAGAAAAATCGAAGTGACCAACCCAAACGTATTCCTTATAATCACTCACAACACAAATGCTAGTACTCAAAAACACACGCAACTGCCCGACATATCGATGACACTCCACCATCAATATTTAATGAAATTCTTCGAAATAAACAAAAGTTTGCAGTTGAGCAAAAATAAACTTACAGTCCCTCCTCTCCACTACTTTCTCCTTTTTTTAGCCCAGGGTAGGGAGTAGCTTGGAAAACATTAAATATTTGGACAAAAGCCACTGACCACATGTCAGCAGCGAGTGGGCAAACTTTAACGATGAACAAACATGGGGACTCCGTGGTGGTGGGGTAGATATCTCTTGAAATATTTATCAAAAAGGAAGACGAAGGAGGAAGAGAGAAACGATTTTCATCGTCTGCGGTATCTATTAAAACCGCCTCTTCCAAACACATCCTCCCTTTATCAAGTTAATAAGCAAACAAAGCGTCCTGTCGATGCTCTCAATGACACAACTACTCAGTTGCAATACTTGTATATTCTTTACAAAAACTGTTTCCGGAATGAATTAGATGTCGCGACATGTCGTAGCAGTTATGACCTTGGTTTATACTTATTTCAAACCTATGTATGTAATCATGGCAGTGCGAGCCAATCTAATTGCAGAGTTAAAGATAAGATTGCTCAGTCTAGGAACGGGAAGGTCAGGCTAGTGCATGCCCTTCTTATATCCTGCTGCAGCGTACGTCCCGATTGTAACTTACGAATAACATTTAGTAATTTAAGCGCATGCACATGCACTCACCGGCTAATTTAGCAGGAACCTCAATACTGTCTATCATACTGCATCTCAATTCATAAATGCACTTCATGGCAAGGCACACTACCTTACAGACTTTGAACACAAAATAATAGTGGGCATAAGAAGAACACAGCTTTAAGGGAAAAAAAAAAAAAAAAAAAAAAAAAAAAAAAAAGAAAAAAGAATATGTGCCAGAGTATTTCAAAAACTCTCCTAGTGGCAAGATCAAAGTAAAACCATCACCCAAATGCACACCTTCATACATCCTAGATCTGTGTTGGATATTATGGAATCCTGAAAACAACAGACTCCCTCGTCCTATTTCAACAGATCAGGAACAAAAAAAGACTTGACCATTGTTAGGTGTGTGACAGTTTTAGAAGATTTCATGCTCTGAAGTTCTTATGATTATGGGATATCGGCCTTAACAGATTCTCGTCACAAGCATCTCTACATGCCCACTGTTCCCGCAAGATGATGGGGTATTTCATCAGGACAATGCCCTTTGTTTATACCACACATTGCACTTGTCAACGAGAGGTTAGAAAAATATTTGCTTAGTTTGCAGTGATCTCGACCCAATCAAATATCTTTGGGACGAACTGAAATGGGCGGTTTGTTATAGAAGCCACATTTCAGGCACCTTTATAGAATCAATGCCCAGATGAAGACTACTCTGTTAAAGGTTAGAAAATCCTTTCTTCACTACGAGACAGTTTGGCACGGATTCCATTTATGCCCGTGGTGTGTCGCCACGGTGGCATGATGGCATGGAAATCGAAGACTTCACCATACTACATAATTTCAAACGATTATTTATCGCACGATATTTTATAAAGCCATTGCGTTTATTTTTTTATAATACTAAGAGGTTAATGAACTTGACTTTTTGAACTTGAAAGTTGAAGACTTGGACCAAGCTACTATGTTGTGGTTTCATAAACAGCGCTTTAATAATGTGCCAATCAATGACAGAGTACTATACAGGGTGAATTTTAAGAACATCGACAAACTTTTATGGGAGGTAGGTATGGGTGATTCTAAGAAAAAAGTTCATATGAACACGAGTCCTAATTTGAACGATAACAGACATGAACAGAAGTAAATATGCCGCCACCAAGATCAACAAGTTCATAACTCAGGTTCTCTAATGCCTAGGATAATAAATTAGGTTCTCTAACTTGCTGACCTTGGTGGCGGCATTTTTATTTCTGTTCATTTCTCAGTATGCAGGGTGACAATTATTGAGCTATATGAAAAAAAAACTTGATAATTTTTGAACAATTGACGAGATTCAGTTAAAACTTGGCGGTTGAATGCAGAGCATGTTGGGATTTTTTTGAGCATGAGCACTAGTATTGTTGTTGTTGTTCATTTTACGTTGAAAATGATCTCATCCCTATTATTCAAAGTGACCCAGATTTTGAAAAGATGTGGTTCATGTAGGACGGAGCACGACCCTATCGGACCAATAGAGTGTTTGAAGTCCTGGAAAGACCAGAAGCCACTGGAATGGGAATCGCTTGGCCGCCACATTCTTCTGATCTCAACCCTTGTGACTCATTTTTGTGGGGCAATATTAAAGACAAAATTTATGCAAATAACTCCGAAACCATCGCTGAACTCAAAACAGCCATTCAGGAGGTCATCGAAAGCATCGATGTCTCGACACTTCAGCAAGTTTTTCAGAATTTTGCTATTAGTTTGCGCCACATCATAGCCATTGATGGCAAGCATATCGAACATGTCATAAACTAAATCCGATATCTGCGATCGGATAAACTAAAACTAAAATCGAATAAAAAAAAACTAAAATCGAATAAAAAATTTTGAACACCGTAGTTTTTGAAAATTTGATGTTTTACTTCATATAGCTCAATAACTGACACCCTGTATGAACTTTTTTGTTTAGAATCACCCATACTATCTCCCCTAAAAGTTTGTCGGGTACTTAAAATTCACCCTGTATATTAAATACAATGTAATTGTATTAGTGATTAAGATGCAATCATTAAAAAATATATCTTTAAAATTCTTTTGTTTTCCCCCCCACACTAAATAAAGAAAACTCTCTATAACGAAAGAAACTGCTTGGTCCCTTAAATTTTGTTAGAGATTTTTCACTGTATTTGCATATAGGTTTACTTGATTTGGGGGGGGGGTGGCAGAAGCCAAAACCACGTTCCCTACCCCCCTTGGCCACGCCCATGAAACTAATTGCCAAAATTTAAGAAATATTTGTATAAAAGTCTACGTTGTCGGGCTACCCTGCGACTTAGCGCCATCTGTTAGACATAAACGCCAATTACTACGGGATTTTCTAACCTTTGAGAGTACTCTTACCCAGATGAATTCTGTAGTCCAGTGGAGCACAGGGGGTAAGCAGGAACAATGGGAAACAACACTGGGGAGCAACACGGGGAGGGAGGGAAGCAACCGTTTAGATGGGGGTTCGTAAGGAAGCGCTCAAAAATAAACGACCAAAATTGTTGTCCCTCTCTGTTTATAAAATTAAAAACTAATAAAATGCTACTTAAGAATAGCTCTTATTGACTGTAGGGTACCAAAGGAAAAATAATACATAGTTTAAACTATTAGACATTTGTATATTTAAAGTAGTTTTTTCATGATGCTCATATACAGAGTATAAAAGAAAGGTTCATCACATTTCAAAAATCTAAATTATTTTTTAAAAAATGAAGATACAGAGATGGGCAGTATATCCTCCTCCTGCTGCATGGCACACATCTGGCCAATAATCAAATTCCTCCCATACCTGCTGAAGCATATTTGGCGTCACGAACGCCGGCTATTCTTCGAGTTTTTAGCTCCTCCAGATATGCCGGAAAGGGGGCACAAAAAACACGGTATTTTACGCAAATCCACAAGAAGGCACAAACAGTGAGATCTGGGGATCGAGATGATCAAAAAAAAAGGCTGCTGTGTTGTGAGTTCTCCATCTTGACAGTAACTGAGGGACCTTCCTACGTCTTCCAGATGCATCCTAGAGGCCTCTACCATCATTGATCAAAGACTTGACGTTCCCCTTTTTCAAATGGTGTGCGGGTCGCTGAACTGCGATCAACGGTTGCCGAGCTATTTACGATTGAAATGTAATGAACCCTATATAAATAATCAGCGAAGGACTGTTCAATCACTACTCAGTATGAACAAATAATTAAATCAATATGAAAACTTATGTGGATAGTGATAAATGGAAACAAATAATATTAGTTTAACTTTGAAAAGTTTGTGAATCGCATTTATCTCCTGTAAAGAAATCAAATGCTGATGCTGTATAAAAAGGAGGAACTCATCGAGCAGTTGCCTGGCAGTCTAATGTGAGCAAAACGACGGTGACTGAACTTGGTCACAATTTCAAGCCGAGAGCAATGTTACTCAAGCTACAAATCCCAGAAGACCTCGATCTATATGTGACAGGACTGTCCACTTCAACTCCTCAGTTATCTGGTGCTGAACTCAATCAAGAAATGCGGACATATACCGTTAATATCTGTATTAGCAGTACTAAACGCCGCCTATGTGAGATGAGTCTTCATGGTCGACAACCTTCCAAAAAAAACAACCCTGATTTCTCATAAGAACCATATGGCTCGATGGAAGTTTGCAGGAGAGCACTTCAACTGGAAGACCACCGACTGGATTAAAATTGTTTGGAATGATGAATCCAAATTTATTTGGTAATGAGATGTCATTAAGCATGTTGAAGTCCAAAGAAAAATCCTCGTTACCAACTTCCAACTGTCAAGAATGGGAGGAGGCAGTGTCATGGCTTGGGATTGCTTTAGTCTTGTATGTGGACAAAAAATTGCTACACAGATATACTGCCGAAAATAACATGCAACTAAGATAATGACCCGAAGCACAAGTCTGGATTGTCAAGCAGTGATTTAATTTCAAGAAAATTCGTTTACTGGAACGGCCTTTTGCAATCTCTATTTGAACCCTATCGACCACCTACTGGACGAACTTCATAAATGATCAAAGTCAAACTAAGCACAACTACAAAGAGAGAAAAAAATTTGATGTTTTGCGAGAAGAGTAGGAAAAAAAAATCCTTAAGAGTGTTTTGTCCAGCTTGGTTATGCCTAAAGGAGCTAAAGGTTATGCAACCAAGTACCTAAAATTACTTTTCTGTTTGCTAGAGTTAGTTGTGTAATAAAAAGAAAATAAATGCCAAGGGGTTGTTCACTTATGAATTCATTCTTTCGTCGCTTTCATATTCATCAGAAATCACTAACAAGAGATGGCTAATTTAATAGTATCTGTGTTAAAATATACGGTATCTGATTTTTACGTTAATTTAGTCGACGTTACAAACAAAAACACGATTGGTCGTTTCTATTTGAGCGCTTCTGATCAGTGAATTTAAGTTCACTCCAAGAATGTTCAAAAATCCTCTGAAAAGCACAGACGCGTTCAGAGAACAATAAATACCCAATTAGCAGTACCGCTAAAAACTTTTAAAAACAATTAAAATTTCTAAGTCTCTCTTTAATTAATGACTAAATCAAATTTATTATTATTTCACTGTTGTGTTCAAATTATCATAAGCTTACACAGAAGAACCTTAATCAAGCAGAAACGCTTCTCTCGAATCGTTTCCAGAGACGAACATCCCCAAAAACACAAGTTCGGGGGCTTCCATCTCGAAAGAGCACCAACGTAAGCAGAAAAGGCAATTTTCAGATGACAAAACGACGCGATTGCTTTTGCTCTATAAATAATAAGGTTTCTTCTGGAATCTTGGAAAACTGTTGGATTTCATCCAAGTCGAGAGTATTTTCCCCTATCGCCCAAAACTAATTAATACGCACACGCAAACCATAGAAAAGGTAAGACCATCATTTTGCAGGAATATTTTTCAACGATCGAGCTGATTCAGCTGAGTTTTATACAAACTTAAGAGAAATGATCATTTCGGCAATACCTGTGCCAAAATATTGTACACGCATTTTTAATTACCAAATCCGCTTAATAGGGAATTCCAGCTGATGAACTAAGCAAATAATAAAACAACTTAATAAAATTCTAGCGTCTCAGTTCGAGCCTACACTATGTGAGCAAAGTTTCCTAATTTACATATCTATGATATTTAAAATAATATATATGTATACACACACACACACACACACACACACACACACACACACACACACACACGCCAAAAGTCATGGGATAGCAGTGGACTATTTTTCAAGTGGCAGTAGCATCATGTGCAAACAGTATAAATATGCAAATCAGTGTCAGTAGGTTTAGTTACACTGTCATGAGTAAGGGCTGAGGTTTTCGGTGTGACAATGGCTACGCGACGAGAGCTATCAGAGTCCGAACGTGGCCTGGTATGTGAACCACAATGTATAGGTCATTCAATATCGGAGGTAGCTCAAGAATTCAACATCCCACGTTCCACAGCATTACCTCCCACCATGGACAACGCACTGGTCGACCACACCTTCTCAATGAACGGGAACAGCAGCGTCTGAGTAGGATGGTCATCGCTAACAGGCTACTGACACTACGCCAAATGACATCAAATTTTGACCAGGGTGATACTAGATCTGTATCGATGCGAACTGTGTAACGAAATCTAGTGTCCATGGGAATATAGAAGCAGAAGCCCACGAGGGTGCCCTTGCTAACAACAAGACATCGTCAGCAACTTCTCTCCTGGCCCATGAACACATCAATTGGACACTTGACAACTGGAAACATGTGACCTGGTCTAACGAGTCTCGATTCCAGCTGATACGAGGTGATGGTAGGGATCGAGTGTGGCGCAGACCCCACCAGACCATGGACCCAAGTTGTCAAGCTGGCCTGTGCAAGCCAGTGGTGGCTCCGTAATGGTGTGAGGTGTTTTTTCGTGGCATGGCTTGGTTTCTTTGGTTAAGGTAGACTGTTCACTGACTGGCCAGTGCTATATCCAGCTGCTTGCTGACTGTCTGCAGCCCTTCATGGACTTCACATACCCTGACAACGATGGGATTTTCCAGGAAGACAATGCACCATGCCATTGGGCCATGACTGTTCGCGATTGATTTGAGGAGCATTCAGGGCAATTCCAGCGCATGATATGGCCACCCCGGTCACCAGATATGAATCCAATTGAACACATTTGGGATGTCCTCGAGAGAGCCATTCGTTCACGGGCTCCTGCACTTCAAACAACCGTGCAATTGTGGGTAGCTCTCCAGTCGGAATGGTTGGCAAAGTCTTCAGATGTCTTCCACCGACTTGTGGAATCAATGCCACGTTGCCCTGTGCCACTTCGCCGGGTTAGAGGAGGTCCCACACGTCATTAGGTGCTATCCCATGAATTTTGGCATGCGAGTGTATATTTCCGATAAAAAAAATGCAACACCTAGAAGGAATGGGTCGATTTATTTAAATTCAAATTGCAAAACACTACGTCCAGAAGAACGTTGTACAGGGGTGGCTCCCATGCCCCAATGGACCACATTAGTAGGTCGTATAACCGCCGCGAGCTTGAATGCATGCCTCGACTCTTGCATGCATGCAGTCATAAAGAGTTGCATAAAGATCATAAAGAGGCAGAATCTGCTCTCATCACTAAACACCACAGACCTCCATTCGGCTCTCCAGTCGGCTCTTTCGCGGCACCACTGCAACCGTGCAGCACGGGTGTCCTTGCAGAAGTGGGAGTCTGGCTTGAGGGGTCCGTGCCCGCAGTCTTGCAGCTAGCAAACTGTTATCAATGGTCCGTCTTGCAAAGCTGGTGCCACTCTGGCCCTTATCTCAGCTGTGGATGCCGTACGATTCGACGGTCTTGGCGTGGGTCAGTAGTGCGTCCAGAACCAGGTCTACGCGAGTGCGTTCTTTCCGTAAATCACTACTGACAAATATCGAGCCACCACAGAAACATTACGACCGATCTGCGCCGCGATACGCAGATGAGGCCATCCAGCCTCTCGAAGTCCCTAGTCTTCCACGGTGCCTTACAATTATCTCTTTTAGGCAAAGATTGGATCAGTCTTCTAATAGTTGACTACTTTGAATATCGCACTTTTTGAGAATCGCGTTAGCGGAGTCTCTTTTAAATCTAGAATCATTAGGTTCTTATTTTCATCCATGATGATCAAGTTCTATGATTATATTCACCAAACCCTTCCTTAAATAAGTAGAGGCTTGAATCACATGACCTCAAACTATTTTTCAGAGTTTAAAACTGATTAAAACAAATTTACCAAAGTGAGTGTGGTAACGCGTTATGTTAATTAGAGAATCGAGTTGAATCCAATTTTCATCTCAGCCGCGCATTTAATTTCCTTAATAACAAAAAAAATCCTCAAACGCGCTCGAGAAAGAGAAAGAAATAGTAAGCAATTTCCCCTCCATAAAAAAACACCCTCAAAACCGGAAAATCCATTTTTCCCCCGACCATCTCGCTCTCCTTTCTTCCCATCTATTCCATTTTCAATCCTTTATGATCCGAACAGTTCGCAACCCACAGTTCATTATTCACTGTCTCGAGACGTGATAACCACACACAGGGAGAAAAAAAGCCAAAAGCCTCAAACTCGCTCCATTTTCCGTAGAAAATGATGGTATAGAAAGGGTGTGGGAGGGAGGGTTAAACCTAACATCCAAAGAGAGAGGGGTGAGGGGGTCATGTCACGACTGATACTGCTACGCTTGGTGACTCCGGGGACCTTCTCTTTTGATTTGGCTTTGTCATCGTCTGTCAGGCGTAAAATGGCGTCGGGCATTCCTATCTCTCTCCCTCTCTGTCAATATTCCTCCTCCCACCCCATAACCCACGCACACCCTTGCTTTTGTCATCGGAAAAATGTCCTGAATAGCAACTACTAAACTCTTTGATACCCCGTCACGTTCCGTGGGCGCCATCTACTGACTTGAAAGGCAATGAATTAAAGAAGAGTCCTTTTTTTTCCCCTTTCCCCTTCTTTCCTTCTAAAAGGAGCTTCCGAAGAGGACGATCTTCTTAAGGGGACTGAGATTTGCATATTTTTTGAAAATTTTATTAAAATTACAAAAATTAGCATAATAACCACCACATAGAGCTCATCAGGATATGTATTTAATTTCGTTTCTCATAATGCAAATACACTCCTCAGGGTCAATATTTCTCCAATTATGAGATCTCCAATTTTTTGATGCAGCATTGTTCAAAGTATGCCAATCACAATGGATACTGAGTAAAGTACCTTAGCCCTAAAGACAGAAAAAAATAGGTGCCTAATGGTACAGACCTGTCCATATAAAAATGGAAATGCACCAGAGTGCAATACAGAATTGACTGCATTTGAGGTGTTATCATAAACCGTAGCTGTTATCATAAAATACTTATAACTGCAAGAAATGAGAATACATTTGTGCTGCGTCATATTGAACAACAACTTTGTGTCTCACAGTCTGATCTGGAGCGCATTCTACGTAATGGAAGCCTTCAGGAAATGCCAGGGTCTTGCAAAATGACCTTTCTCCTAGTACAGGACAGCAAATTTGGTAGGTGGATCCAAGATCGAGATGTCCAGCAAGAGTGCCCTAACTAATAAGAAATCATCGTCGTTCAATACTTCTGTTGTACCAATAACACAAAGATTGGCAACCGAAACGTTTTAACATGATAATGTTTTAAAGCTGGACATCATTCTACAAAAAAGAATGATGCAGAAAACGACACCAAAAAGCGTTACGGAGGCACAGAAAATTCCTGACCATTGTAGGGTGAGCAACAATTTTTATTTAAATCTTTATTACAGAGATATTATGAATATATTGAAAGTATGATAACAGATCGGGCCACTATACACGGACTGCGCAAAACTCATGGGATAGTCAATGTGGTGGCGCATTGTCATCTTGAAAGACAGCAAGGTCATTGGGATGTTGGAAGGCCAAAAACGGCTGGAGATGGTCTTCGAGCAGTTGACGATACCGCAGAACATTCAACGTGTTTTTCGGAATAACAAGGGAGCTCATTCCATACCAGGAAAATGCGCCCAGGCCCATGACTGATACCCCACCGCTATGGATCACGCCCTCTTGGCTTGACGGGTATATCGCTTCATGAGCTCTGCATCACACACGAAACTTCCCATCAGGATTCAACAGTTGATACCGTGACTCGTCTGACTATATGACGTTACGTCACTGTTGCAATGTCCATCCGATGTGAATAGTGGCAAATGCACGCCGGAGTGTCCAATGACGCGGGATTAACAGTGGTACCCGCGTAGGGCAAAGGTCCCCATAGCCGAGGGCACGCATGTTCCTACGGATTGTCCACCGGGAGAAGTTTCTAGCTCGGCCAATGTTAAATTGGTCCGAGATTTGTCGCACTGTGGCCCTCCTGTCTCTGTTGACCATTCGTCCCAGGTATCGCCGGCCGCGGTCATCGAGGGTGGCTGGACGCCCGGTATGGTCTCTGTTGTGGATTGTTACGCCTTCTTCCAACCATTCTCGGTACACCCTAGACACGGTTGAACGTGTGAAGCCGAATTCATGCACGATCGCCGAAATCGAGCTTCCCATACCTCGGGCACCCACCACCATGTCCCCTTCAAATGCCGTCAACTCACGACGACGTTGCATTTCACATGACTAGAACATACAGCCACTTCCCACAAGGTCTCACACGCAACTGCGGCCGCCGCGTAGGCCTCCAGGGAGCGTGGAACACACGCGATGTCTGATCGGG
Source organism: Rhysida immarginata (assembly GCA_023313115.1). Classification (NCBI taxonomy): domain Eukaryota; kingdom Metazoa; phylum Arthropoda; class Chilopoda; order Scolopendromorpha; family Scolopendridae; genus Rhysida; species Rhysida immarginata. Next base: position 2,110,180 of record JAHWFO010013591.1, read on the forward strand.
AATCAGCGACCCGCTATCCCATGAGCTTTGCTCAGTCAGTGTAATTCGCTGTCTTACCTAGCAAAGTTTTGTAATGGCCTAACATTTTGCTTGCAGCGTTTTTAATGAAGACTAACGAATCCTGTGTATTGAAATAAAATCTTTTCCATTACAATAAATATATTTTATTACTCAATTTAATTCATAATTTATTATTTTGAAACATTGAAGAATCAATTAAATGTTCATTTAGATCTTTTGATGCTTTTTGAAGTCTTCATCTTATTTATAATCTATGCGCTTTATTTTTAATTTATTTCTACAAATTCCAACCTCTCTATATTTAAGAAAAATGTTCTATACGCTCGTTTTGTGATTTTGATACTGCGAAAAGCTTGCACGTGCCGTGTTTGTAGTTCCACATACGATTGTGAGCACAGACGCAAGTGAAAAGACGTGCTTATATTTCATACTTCAGTTATTATAAGCCCTTATTCAGTATTACCGATGTACATGATTCTGTAGACTCGTCTACTGATAAATAAATAAAAGGTTTATGTATTATATAAAATATTTATTTATTTGTTGCATCTAAAAGCATTATCATGATTCAATGCTTCGAACAGCAGATTCGAAACTAAGTCACCTTTTCATTTACAAACGGATTTCGATTTGAACAAGATAGACTAGATGGTCGAGTACCATCTAGGTAACAAAAGTTTTCAATGGCGGCTCTGAAAGGTACGGAATGGTGTCTCAATCGATAGTAGAACTGACTTCATCACATACGGTTCCATGTCAGCTCAACGTTATATTGACGAGGTGCTACAAAAACAAAGACAGGATTTGTTCGAAAAGTAATGTCGGTGAGTCGATTAGAAGACATTTATTGAGCCGATCGGTACAATACATTAAAAGGTTTCAAAATAGGATCCTCCTGCGTCGATATATCGCTTCCAGCGAGATTTCCAGACATCGAAGGCGTCACGGTAGGCCTTTTCCGGAATGTCCTTAAGAGCCTTGGTGCAGCCTATTTGACTTTATCAACTGCCCCGAAATGATGTCCTTTCATGGGAGTTTTCAAGCGCGGGAACAAGAAGTAGTCGGGGGGAGCCACGTCAGGACTGTAGGGCGGCTGGGGAACCGTTGGCACACCTTTCAATTGGCCAGGAAGTGGGTCACGAGGAAGGCGGTGTGGACCGGCGCATTGAACCCTTCGTTCGAGTCTCTTGAGCACTTCCATTTGCCGAGTTTCACACAAAACTTGATGGCAATCTTTGCTCAGTCGAGCGCTGCGGCTTGCACGGGAGACGAAAACAAGATTCACGAAAATGCCTGTCCTTACTCTGGATGGTCAAAGACAACTGAGCGACCGCGCATGCGTAAATTAACTCCTCCCTCCACCGATCCGAGCGCGCTGCGACGTGTATTCGCTTCACAGTAAAATCACTAACATTACTTTTCGGACAAACCTTATGTGTCCTTCTATATTGGCTGTGGGTTAAATTTTCGTCCTCGTGCATGATAATGCTCATCCTCATGCGCATGGCTCCTCAATGAAGCTTGTCATCTCCATTCTTCTCAACAGGGTAGACGTTAGGATGTCGTCTAAATCCTCTTACTCCAAGGACAAGGGTAGTCTCCTTGTTAAAATGAAATAGTATCACTTTTATATCTATTATAGCCGCGATATCTTTCAAACGAAACCGTAGCTCTAGAAGCGATAAACCGACGGAGGCAAAGGGTAGGTTGGGAGGCGTCCGTACCCAAGTTCAGATGTCCATTTCTCATTCGTCATTTCCACCAACTAAGAACAGCTCTGCACCACCACCCATTGAATCAAGAAAGAATTCCCCATCAGTCAATCCTTCCAGGAGCTCGAGAGAATTAAAGTGCTACACAATTTTGAACACAGCCCAGATCTAGCGCCATGGATGGCGCAAACAATTAATCAATTAATTAATAATAATATTTACAAAGGCTAAACCAATCATAAATAAACTTTTGCAAGCGCAGCAAGAACGTCGCGCACTCAATTTAATTTTATTAATAGAGGAGAGCGAGTTGCGAAAGGCCTGTTTATAAAATCAATCGATTGATTAATCGCTGACTCTTCGATTACTTAATTAAACAACCCCCGTATTAAATTGTTCTAATACGTGCTGAATGAATTTCAAACGTGATTATTTACTCCCAAATATTGATGAGGAGAGCCAAGCCTGTGAACGTGATGTCAGTGAAAAACCAATTTGTTCATAACTCAGATTAGAAGCTTATACAATCCCTTAGGCTAACTTCAATATCCTTCCTGAAGCATTCATAATCACCAGAGCCTATACATTCCTCCACAAGATAGTACCACAAGAGCTCCCAAACAGTTGTGGTTATCCATATTCGATGATAACAACGACAACAACAACAACAGCTTCACGGCACCCTTCCAAAAAAAATCTTCCTAACTTAAACGATAAATTTTGCTGTTGTCACGTGTAGGCCTGCGAATTCATCATTCTCGAAATTTTCAATCAAACCATGAAGATAGCTATTGATTTACACTTGTTCGATGAGTAATCATAATTGAAAGGCCCATCGATCACGCTCAAGCGACGTCACTCGAGAGGCTTTCCATATTAATTGAACCTAAATTAAAGTTAACAGTTATTAGGAGAGGGAGGGGACTGTGTATTTTAAAAATTATCACGCTCTCGGCCCCATCCTCTAAACACATTTAGGAAAATAAAAATCACTTAACTCTAAATCAAACGAGAAGCGGCATACATTGCTCGCGTTACAAGCTGCCCAAAGAGAGCCATCTGGAACCGAATAGGAGAAATTGGCCCACTTTGCTTAAGACCTCTGTGATGCCCTCATGATTGCAGAAAGGCATGACAAACCACTAAACAATTAATGAAACATTTACTATATCAAGATCTCCTGTTCAAGAGCACCTTCAAGAAAGTTTAGGTCTCACACCAAATTTCACCTGAAACAAGATCTATTTCTTCATCGAGCTGGATGAATATGGATTCTTTACATTAACTTGCTTTGAAAACACACTTATCCGTTAGGATCGCGGAAGCAGCAGCCCTTTGGAGTATCCCAAGCCTTCGCGATTTTCCGCCTCAGTTCACTTTGGTCTTCTTAGTGTTCTCCTTGGTTCCTGCCGAATGATGACAGCTTGGCTATCGAAAAGCGCTTCCAAGTTAAGTTTTTCTTTTTCTTTACTTATTTAGTTGTGGTTAAAGAGTCCTTATTTCTTTATATCTGTAATAACATTATCTACATATCTCTTTTTGTTTTATTTAAAATTGTGCCTTTTCTCTCGTATTATTTTCAGGTAATACCCAAGTGACTCGAACCCAGATTCTCCAAGTAGAATATCAGTTTGGTTCTAAGTCGAAGTTGGTCGCATACCCATGGGCTTGGAAAATAGCAACCCCTTGGAAGATCAGTTTATAGCATGTGTATCATATGGTCATATGAGCGCAACTGAGCCTCTAAATGCGGAGAAGTAGCGACTCATTTCTAAAAGTTGTAAAAAACTAAACTGTCATTGTTGGGATGGCAACTACCGCCTGCCATGCAAATGTAGCACCACTCATGCCATGGCAACCGATTGTTTGTTTAAACAAAACGGCGGACAGCGACGTGTCGACCACCAAAGTGGAACAACGAATAATCATCAAGTTTCTCCACAACGAAGGTGTGAAAGCATCTGAAATTCATCAGAGACTTCAAAGGCAGTTCACCGAGTCATGTTTGTCTCGATCATCCGTCTTTGCTTGGTGCCAAACGTTTGAAGGAGGGCGAGAATCCACCGGCAATGAACCTCATAAGGCAAGGCCAGCAACTGCTGTCAATGATGGCATCATCGCACGAACAAATGAGTTGATAAGGGACAACGGGCGGACTCATATCCGAGAATTGGCTTCAGTACTGAACATCATCCATGATAAGCTGAAATTTAACAAGATCTGTGCCAGATGGGTCCCAAAGCAACTTTCCGAGGATCACAAAACGACCCGGGTGGAAATCTGTTCCATGCTGCTGCAGCGATAAGACAGGGAAGGTGACAGCTTCCATAGGCGTGTTATGACCACCGACGAAACATGGATTCATCACCATACTCCCGAAAGCAAGCGTACGAGCATTGAGTGGCGACACACTGACTCATCACGACCCAAGAAATTCAAGATGACACAGTCATCAACGAAAATGATGGCGACTGTATTCTGGGACATTAAGGGTATCATTCATGTTGATTTTCTGGAAGAAGGAAAAAAATAAACACATGTACATTCGACAAAACAATTCAACTTTAATTTTTCCACATAATCTCCAAGCCGACTGAAGCAACGATCTCAGCGGTGGACAAGTTTTTCCACGTCCTGTCGATAAAAGTCGTCCGCTTGAGTGTGGGACCAGTTGCGAACTGCAGATTTCACCTCGTCGTCGTCACGGAAATGTTGACCGACCAGTGACTTCTACAACGCTCCGAAGATATAGTAGCAGTCTGTATGGTAGTCACTGGGAGTGAGGTCCGGGCTGTATGGAGGATGAAGCAGTGTTTCCCAGTTCCATCGCTGCAACAGGTCAGCGAACAGTTTCGCTGTGTGCACGTGCGTTGCCAAATCAGGTCTTTTCCTGCGTATGACCGCTCGAAGATTCCTCAAGGTGCCTATGTAGCGTTCGGAATTGACAGTGGTATGTGGTGGAAGAAACTCAAGCAGTATGGGACCACGGCAATCCCAAAAACATGTCAACATGACCTTGCCGGATGATTGCACCGTTTTGAGCTTTTTAGTTGTGGGAGATGAGGTGTGTTTCCAAAACGCCGACTGCATCTTGCGTGAAATGGTGGACCCATGATTCATGGTCTGTGATGATTCGATCCAAAAAATCCTGGCCCTCCTCCTGGTATCGGGTGAGATGCAGCAAACAAGCATTGAAACGAGCATCTTGATGTTCGGCCGTCAACTGTTGTGGCACAAACCTGTGAGAGACTGCGAAAGCCAAGATGCTAATGAACAATGTCGTACGCCGTCCCATATTAAATGTCCAACGGTTTGCAGCAATTTTTTTCTCATGGTAATCTGCCGGTTCTCCCACATCTGCGCTTCCACAGCGGCAATGTTGCTGTTAGTCATTCCCGCGGCCGGCCAGAGCGATGTTCGTCCAGCAGGTCCTCTCGTCCTTCTTTAAAAGCCTTACACCAACGTTGTACTGATCGGAGCTGCACCATATCACCTCCGTACACCCACACCACAATTTCCTTATGGATATCGATTGGTTTCAGTCCTTTTGCATAACACTCCGCCGCTCAAAAGCACTGACGATGAAATGAGACCGGCCATCTCGTTTGGACTGTCACGTCGCAATGACAGGAAACTATAATAATGCACCAAACTAACTTTTATATATCGCAATGTTCTCATATCTGCCGTCATTTTCGCGAAAAAAATACGCGACATTACTTTTTGACCACCCCTAGTATAAGCCCTTTTTAAGATTTTATGAATATTCTACTCATTCTCACTCTGATCTTTCAACATCTTGAATCCACTTTTCGCTAATTGATTTATGACTTTTCTCGTTTGGATAGGAATATAACATTTTTCCTTCTGTCTTTTATGTGTATTACTGCAGCCAAACACACAGCAATTTGTATTTGAAGATTTTATTGACCACCATTGGTGAGTAAAACAGTAAAGCTGCCACAAAGAATTTTTGAAATCGTCACCAGTAACTTCTCACACTCTATTTACAAGAATGTAACTGAGCCAACCATGCACATAGCTAGTCTTACCCTATGACAAAAAAATATAACAGGGCCGACCAAGCATATAAGTTTTAACTTTTTAACTAAAATAAAACTTACAATTAATAGAGACAAGCAAATTAAGTTATGTGCATGGTTCACTCAGTTACATTCTTGTAAACAGGGAGGGAAGTATGTTTTAATGTTTTAATTTTTAATATCATTATTATTTTTTTATGTTAACTTTTTAGTGCTGGGATTTTTCAAATTTTTCAGAAGTAAAAATTAACAATTTTCTAGACCACTGAGAAAGAATTTCCTGATCTTTGCAGAAATTATTGCATAGTGGATGTCCTGTTTGTCTGCACAAGAGCGGTCTCGCTCACGATTGATTATCTTTGAGCCACAGTTGTGATAAGACTTACCCAAGTCCTCCTTAAATAATACACGCTTGAATCCTATGATCTCAAAATATTTTGGATATACAGGGATTAAGAGAAATTTGCTTGTGTTTCCAATTCTTTGGTCAGTTTGTGTAGTTGACGTAAATACCACGTATACACCCACCTACGTGTTTTCATAACCACCGCTGTTCCTTCCTAACGTCTTCTGACGTAATCCGATCAATCATGCCCTCCAAAAGCGGCACCGTATCGTCAGGTAGAAAGCGGTTTGCAATTTCATCTCCATATCGTCGGTAATTACTTTAATTTTCCAAGGAAATTCAATTAGGGCCTAATGCAATTAATGGGCAAAGGCTAACACAATTAGGATTCCTCTATTTTGATGCCAACTCAGTCAATTCTTATCTCGTTACTTCCTCTCCTTAACGGACGACGCAAAAACGTAACGTCATCTCCCTCTCCTTACTCGTCCTGTTATTCAATTTCAACAACAACATCCTTTTCATGAAAACAAAAAATAAATTAAAAAAAAAGAGGAAGGAAGGAAATTCAATAGCAAAATTAAGAATTCTGAAAAGAAAAAAAAATTCTTTCTAAATTTCCGTCTCTCTCTCTCTCTCTTTGACTTAACAACAGAGACTACATAGAGTTACTGTTGAAAAATAACAATAATCGAATTACACTTTCAAAGAAAACAGAATTACGCATTTTTGCCAACCCTTGTAATTGAATCTCTTACATAATAAAAACAACATCGTATTCTTTATTGGAAATTGAAACAATAATCATCTTCACTTAATTCTATGCAAACCGATGGAGTCTTCTAATAGATTCTTTTATGGGTTTTCAAATATTAATAAAAACATGTGTAATAAGACATAAAAGCAAACTGTAGAGCGCTTCTTAACTGCAATTCATTCAAGAATTGACGAGTTCATAGCTAAAATTAGAAACAAATACGATAAGCGAGCTCATTTTCTCTTCTACTGAATGGAAAACGTAGAACACTGATCAGTCAAAGCATTATGACCACCACTACCTTGTGAGAATGCGCTCGTCGGAATGACGTAAATGTAAGGCATCCTTTTGTCAAAGTGTGCGTATAATGAGGAAGGCTGCTTCGATAAAGGCCAGATTGTGATTGGGACGAGTATCTCGAAACGACACGGCTCGTCGGGTATTCGCGAGTTACCGTTGTTATTATCTATGGAAAGTGGAAGAAAGCCCGTGAAATCGGTTGTAACGACGCGGCGTTAGACGAGCACGCCTAATCAATGAATGCGCTCATCGGAAATATTCCGTTTGGTGAAGGCAAATAGGGAGCTGCCGATGGCTCAACCGATAGTTGAATACAATGCAAGTTTCAAGTGCAAGTGTGCACCAAAGATGTTAACTCGGCGTTAACGACGTTAAAGTGGGCCCGTGAATATCGTGATTGGACCATGCAACAATGGAGAAGAGTCACGCTTTCTTTTGCCATCACCTCAAGAGATACGCAGTCTTCTATGTGAACAGTTGATCGACACTTATATCGTGAGACACAACAGTCCCGTGAACAAACTTTGGGGAACGTTCTCATGGCGTCGCTGGGAATGATGGTTGTTATAGAACTTTTATCCGAACCTAAAGTTCATTATTAAAATTTCTAGGAGCCTGTTTCCGTTCGAGTGTCCGCAAATAATTGCCTTTTTGAAATTCAAACTTCGGATTCTTAAAGATCATTAAAAAATACAGGGCGAGTCAAAAGTCCCTGAACTCAAAGTTTAAAAAAATGTTTGTTGCAAAACCATAAAATATATCCTAGTATTGCTTCTTGTGGTTGTTGTACGTGACCTTGGAAACGCGTTCCACAACGTGGGAGTACCACGTGATACGATGCTTTTGCACGCGCGCGCGAGATGTGACGTTATGTCAGTCATTGTTCTCACGCGAGAATAGAGTTGCTTTGTTAGAAACTTATTTTGCAGAAAAATCCTACAAACGTTGCATTCAGTGGTTTCAAAGGAAGTTTCCTGATGCTCCTATACCAAGGAAAACAACTGTGCTATGATCTTGTAAATCAAAAGTCTAAAAGTGGCTGAGGAGGCGTGAAGTTAAAATCTCAAACTCTTGCGTAAAACTCTTGCGCTTAATATCTTAAACCATTTGCAGTAAACAATGTGCTTTTCCAAATGCAAAGAATGAAGCTCTTATACTGCCCGAATTTTGTACGGCCGTAGCTTTAGATGTTTAGAAGCCCTCTGGCAGGCTGAAAACGATCCGAAGTGGCTACCGCGGAGAGCGCTGCAGGGAAACTTGAATTTTCTCCTAAAATGTAGTCGTACTACGGCCAGTCGGGCACTTTCAGGCTTATCATACACGCAGCCTGTCTCGTGAAACCGGTATACAAGATCATGCACAGTTGTTATCCATGCTTTAGGAGCATCATCAGGAAACTTCCTTTGAAAGCAGTGAATGCAACTTTTTTACGATTTTTCTCCCAAATTAGCTTCTAAGAAGGCAACTCTGTTCTGCGTGAGAATAATGACTGACTAATAACGTAACTTCTCCACCGCGCGCGCAAAAGCATCGTGTCACGTGGTACTCACACGTTGTGGAACGCGTTCCCAAGGTCACATACAACAACTACTAGAAAGAATACTCGAATATCTATTATGGTTTTGCAGCAAACATTTTTTAAACTTTGAGTTCGGGGACTTTTGACTCACCCTGTAGAATACAATGTCTCAGAAAATACAATGCATTTCTTAAACAACATTTAGTATACTTTTTACTACGAGAAAATGTGTCATTCCCACGGAAAAAAACAAAAACTGGCTCCAGCAAAAATATAATAAATTGCCAACAGATGTCGCCCCGATTATTTTAAATCGTGCTATGGTTTTGTTCCTTACGAATCTATAGATAAGGAGAATAATAAATAATAATACGACTTTTTTGTGCGAAAATTTTTTCACACGGTGACAACTATGAATATAAATATGAATCATAAAACAAGAGACCAATTCTGGGATGGTCAAAATCGATACAATGGCGCCTACTTAAATGGTACCATTATAACACCCTCTAGACATTTTCAAGATTAAGATATGGCATGTAATGCATCGAACAACTCGTAACAACGTGCCATGAATGGGAACCACTGAAAATTTTCGATGCTAAGATATGGCATGTAATATATCAAACAATCGTTATGGCCTGTCATGAGCGAATATACAAGAGTAATTAATAATTTAGAAGATGGTTGAATTTGATTCAGTGGCACCCATTCTAATATTGTCAAAAACTGTTCAAAAATTTTAAAAATCTTTCTAATAGGTTATGTGAGGCGACTATGATAGTTGGTTATATCATCCCTTAATGGCTTATTTCTGTTGCGACCCCTTTGGGATAAAATCGTGTACTAAATAAGATTCATCTGACGCGTCATCGCATGATTTGTCACGAGCATCCTTGGATTTATTGATAAAATTGAATTGAAAATCTAAAGGTAAAAATGTTTTAGTGCCCATGTCACCCCATACCATTTCCAGGAAATAAGCTAGTTAATGGGCAACCCATTCCTTTTCAGACTGCCACTTCTTATCAATTCTCAAGTACATATATTTTGTATATAATGTACATATTTTATTTTATGTGATAATCGTGATTTACAGCAAATGTTGAAACTGGGAACGAATCAATTATTTGCAGAACCTCATTCCAAAGTAATGGTGGCAATGGACGCAATTGACTTTGCAGATGCTGCCCTTTAATGCGTTCAAGGTCTTAGTGTACAAGGTTCTTTGAAAAAGAGCAAGAGAAAGATACCTACTGATGTTAGATCAGGTTACAAGGCAACCAATCATCAAGCACCACACTTTTCTTGATTTTTGAACTCAACGGTTTATTGTTTACTTGTAGTTCACATATTAAAGACCGAGTTCCATGATCAGCCTCTCTGGTAAAGACAAAGCAATGCATGCACTTGTTTTGCGCTGTCATAAGGTCGTACAAATTGATGGAAATAAAGTGGAAATATACAGTATGAACCCATACTTTTTTCATACTCTAATTTTCATTTGACTCGATAGATGGCGACAGTTTCAGATGCTGTCATCGAGACAAAAATGCCAGTGAAAAAATAGCTCAGTAATGTTCAGAGCCCTCTAAAGCATCTGCCCTTTTATTACTGAATTTCCTAATTACATACCCAAAGTATACATAAACATTAAAAAAAAAAAAAAATCGATCCAAGCTGTCTACTCCCGTCAGCACCAAAATAGGCCCTCCCACGCGCCGGAAGTGTCGATCGTTCAAACAAGCTCAACAATGGCGCACGTTCTCCCTCACTTCCGGTTGTAAACAGTTGCTAGTTGTCGGTGGGGTGTCAACGCCAGATTCGGTCAAACGTGTCGGCGGCGGGTGACAAATGCTTCCGGTTAAAATTGATTTACGCGCCTTTTATTTCGTTACTTTTGTACGCCCATCGCCGCTCTCCAAATTGGTTTCGAAGAGAAATCGATTCGTTCATTGATTGATCGGAAGGGTAACACCCAAGAAGGGCCTAAGCTGCTGGACTGTTGGGAAAAAAAAAAAAAAAAAAAAAAAATTCATTTAAGAAAATAATTAAAATCCTCACTGGTTGGGTTCGATTTAAAACTTTTGAAAATTAGTTGCAAATGCGCTCCTTAATTAAGGTCGGATTAAGGACTAATCCCTCCATAAGAGATCCTAAAACAATCCGTTTAATATGATTAAGCCAAAGCCTGGTTATCAGTTTGTAGGATTATAGCTGTAACTCTCCAATTGAGAACACTCACGTAGGCTATGCCTTACAGTGTTCATCCTGTATAGAATCAATACCCGACTTAGAAAATTGAGCACTAGGATAATAGTGCTAGGATAATAGACCCTGAATCGTATCCTGAAGGAATGCTAGGAAAGCGGCATCTACATGCGTCCACATTTCATTAATACGCCTAGGATACTGTAGAAGAGCAGCACACTGACAATCAAAATAAGTTCCACAACGTATCTATTGAATAAAATTCTGGAGATTACGAGTCCAGATACATTGTACACAATCATTGTCTTTGCTGAAGTTGGTTGCGCATTATATGTTGGAAGAAGAAACATTTTCCCATTTTTGACCTTATAGGTTAGACACCGTTAAGGGCCCCACACACTATCAGTTTATCTACAGGCCGTTGCCTGTATTGAAGAACTGTAAACTGAAATTTCATTGCACCACACACACACACACACACGCCAACCGCCTGCAGGAAGTGGTCTTTACAGTCCATGGTCTGTGTTGTTGCCACTCACTGACAGTTCATAATCGTCAGTCCGTGGGACTACAGTTCAAGATTAGAACTGAAGAACTGTCTCGCGAACAGTGCCAGTTGTTCGGTTCAACCCGGAGCTCCCCGAATACAGTTCAGATGCGTTGGAGATGATTTGACAGATTTACAACATTGAATTAATAAAATGTTTGTGAAAATGCAAAAAAAAACCGTGAACAGTAGAAAAATGAATTCGTTAATGAAGGTGTTTGGCAAGATAATTTTGTTGATAATTAGTTATAATTATTTATATTGCACATAAATACTGCTTCCCTAGTCATTGTTGCTATTATTATTATTATTATTATTATTATTATTATTATTATTATTATTATTATCATCATCATCAGTCGCAGTATCTATTCAAGGAATTATTTTTCCTTTCCTTTATCGAATTCTTAATGCCTTAGCTTAAAAAATAAAAGTTTACTGTAATAATAAGAGTTCGATACTGAAAATGTACTTCTTCCTGACCAGTACAAAATAATAACAAATTATAATACCACAGAGATGGCATGTATACATCATCAGCAGATGAACCAGATTTTTGCTGCCTTCACTTTTTTAATTCTTTCCGAAACCCACATCGCAAATTTTTATTTTTTACTTTTTCTACTGTGGTCGTTGGAATCGTTATTTTATAAAATTCCAATAATTTGTCATAGGCCTTGGTTTTCATTTCTTTATTGGAATACGAGTCATCTTTTATCTTCCATAGACAGGTATTTTTCTTATATAGTTCTATGAAAGAAGAAAAGAACGCTGGCTTGTCATCCATCTCACAACAGGCCAAAAAAATTTAAGCTTGCTTAAAAGATTTTCTCTGCCACCGGATGTATAAAAATAGACCTTTCAGGCACGGTGACTGCAGTCTAACTGAAACTGTGTGGTTGCTTTGGCCTTGAGACCTAAAACCGTGAGATCGTGAACTCTGAACTGATCACACGTGAGATCATCGTCTTCAGCCGCTCACACATCAACAGTTCAGTCCTGCCTGCAGTCTACGATCTTAAGATGGATTGTATGTGTGTGTTCAATCACTACCAACTGACAGATTAATATCTTCAGTTAAACTGTAAGTGTGCGGGACGCTTTAGGAGATACTACAGGGCGAGTCAAAAGCCACTAGACATAAAATTAGTTCGGATATTGTGTGTAAAATGAAAGATGTAACCATGCTGGCAAGGAATAGGACAGATACTCTATCTTTTGAAACAGTTTTGGAATTAGCCCGCCATCAAGATTCATTTTTTTAAATGGGAAGGGGGTCATGCGGCATATTAAATACCACCAGTTTTTTCGCAGGAGTTCATTCTTGCAATCGGATTTCAGTTATCTGTTGTGGTTCACAAGTTATTAACATAAACATTAACACTTTCCGAACAAAAACACGCATGGAAAACTGGGTTGCAGCAGCCAAAGGATGCGTATTGTCCCTGCTACAGTACACAGAGCTCAAGGCGCGTTATCCATTCATTATGCACGCGCACAAAACGTCGAGGGTAATGCTGTCACAGGTTAGAATGTGTGGCTTTTCAAGCATACGCAAGTTGTTTCAAGTGACCTCACAGGTAAGAATCCAGAGATATGAGATCTGGGGAAAGTGGTGCCAATCCAAAGAACGTGGTGCCAATCCAAAGAACACGTCATTGCGCAAACAGGCATGGACTGACATTATGTGAACCATCCTGCTGGGGAAAAATTGAGAAACTGTCATCTTCAGTCAAAAGTCAACAAACATCTGGGGTACCTTTTATGAAAATTGGTCCAATTAAAAGAGTGCCCCAAATCTCACACAACACAATAACTTTGACTTTCTAGCTGTCCAATGAGATTTCGTATCGGTCCAATATCTCATGTTCTGACGGTTCACCTCACCATGGACATAAAAGTTTGTCTCATCTCTAAACACAGTGCGAATGAAATAGATCCAGTCGATAGTTGTCCAGAGCCCAAATACAGAACTCACGTCTGTCATATTGTTTTTGCTGCATCTGAATAAATGGATGCCACTTGTTGGTACGCAGAATCCGTGCAATGAATGATTGGCCGAGTCCACATTCAGCTGCAAGCCGTCTTGTGCTGCATTGTGGACTCATTGGTTGATGTTTTTGGCCGGTCATTACGAGGTTTATGTTCAACAGTCCCAGTATCTCTGAAATGTGATATCACATATACGAGGGGTTGCCCGGCGTTTAAGTCAGCAGCAATTGTACGGTAGGGGCGTTCCCCGGACATCAGTCTCAGAAAAATCCTCTCCTTCATTGTACCATTTCCAATTACCTGCAACAGACAATGGTACAGTATCAATGTTTATGTTAATAATTTGTGTACCACAACAAATAACTGAAATCCGATTGCAGGAAGGAACTCCTGAGAAGAAACTGGTGTTATGCCACATTACACCCTTCCCATTTAAGAAAATAAACTTTGATCCAAAATGGACGATTTCAAGACGGCGGCTAAACTCCAAAACTGTTCCAAAAGATGGAGCAGTTATCCTATTCCCTGCTAGCATGGTCACATCATTTATTTTACGCACAGTTATGAATACAAAGTATCTACACAAGGAGAGAGATCTCATGACCTTGGAAGTGACCCCTTCTAACAATATCTACTCTGTTAGGTTTGGAAATGTCAAAATGTCTTGTCTTTCAACAAGTCAATGCGAGGCTGCAGTAGACAATCTCTGCAAGGTCTCTGGACATCGGAAATCTCCAGACCTTTATCTAATACATGGTTTTTCTTTTTTACCAAAGTACTGTTCTTACACAATGTCCTGGGAATGCTGATGAATTGCTGGCACAGGCTCCACTTTATAGCGATACTTCAGGGATCGGGACCTCAGTATATCTAGTCGAATTAGATCTGTCTACACTGGGGCTGCTATAGCATATACCACACAATAAATCCTATTCAATTCACCCCGTTCTACACCCGACCTGCATGAGCAAAGTTCTCAATGAAATTTTAACTTAACCAATGACATCGACAAGGCCTTCACGCACCTTAAAGATGCTTTTAAGCAACATGACACACTAATTTCCGCGTCTATTAGGTACTTAGCAAACTTAATTGAGGGATACTTTTTTGCCGTGACTAAGGGGTACTCAATATTTATCTATCCTCGCTACTGGATACTTATCTTGTAGCTACAAATCGATTTCTGCTTTCATCTCCTGCAATAGTATGTAAATTAATATCTCATATAACGCAATTAGCTAAATTTTTCACCCCTTCAACAAAATCTTCCTTATGCCCCATTTTCTAAGTATATCGAACACTACGCAAAGTCTTTATATCACGTGGAAGTCGATTAAATCTAGAACGCTTTTAATTATAACCTAAACACAGTACCTAACGCTTCTCATTAATTATTTCTCGCAGCAAAATTTTAAAAAAAGCAAAAGTTCGCTTCATAGCTCAGAATCAAGAAAAATGTTTCCAGGAAAATCATTTTGTTGATTGGTATAGATGACCTTTTGACATTTCAATGTCTTCGATTTTATCCTCTCTTCAGACAGTCTTGAGAAAAACTTTTTTCTTTTTTTTTTTTTTGGAAAACAGATCAATATCGATCAGTCATTTGTGTATTTGGCAATCCGAAAACATTTGTGCTGGCAAGGTAACGTTTCACAATGTCATCATTAATATCCTGACTTCTAAACAAACAAATATTAAATTCTGATCATACCAATACAATATACGAAATTACATAAACGAGAACTGACTGAAAAATAATGCCTCCATGTTCATTTTTCGTCAACAAATGGCACCACTACGCCGAAACAGGTTTTATCACGCTTCTTAAGTCCCCTTTACAATTTCTGTTAACAGCAAGCTATCATGATGAAAGCTTGATTTGTTAGTCGCTTCCACCCAAAATCTGGCAAAAAAAAGCGATGAAACTATAGTTCCATTTTTTCTCCAAGTAATAATCATGCAGGTGGTGGTAATTTTACGTGTAGATAATGATTTGGAATGGTCCATTGAACATGAGAAGTCACTTTGAAAATAGCTGAAGAAGCCTGCTGCAACAAGCCTTTACCAAATCTCGTGTGTCATTTTCTGCCACCTGTGACAGAGTTCCTTCCAGAATGGTAAGAGTCAACTGAATGACCAAGTAAACCAATTGGAAGTAGCTTTCAATGACATTACAGAAAGCAACATTCCGAACAAACAGCACTTGACTCGATTATTACAGCACACAGCTAGCAGCACCCTACGGAGAAAAAGAAACACCTTCATTGCACCCTTATGATTGGAAACGTGTCTTATGATCAGATTAATAAATATATGGGAGGGCCAGGATTTGGAAAAACAATACCGAGTCATAGTGGTGTGTGATAAATATGCAGGCAGTTTTCAAAGCCATGTTTACTAGGTCAAGGCTGCATAATATCAATAGCAATGTAGGTCTAATATTCAGTAATACGTTGTTCACACTATAACAGGGCTGTAGCCAGGACGTTATCTTGGGAGAGTCGATTTTCAAATATTCCGGACCTTTTTTTCAAAAATTCCACTGATTCGGACCTTTTTTCAAAAATTCCACCGAGTCGGACCTTTTTTCAAAAATTCTACCGAGTCGGACCTTTTTCCATATTTGGGAGGCGGACCTTTTTCCATAATGGGTTGGTCGTCGACCCCCCTCGACCACCACCCCCCCTGACTACGGGCCTGTATAATTCTTGTTCACATAACACGTTCAAGATGAATCATGTTCAAGTCTTATCGACAAATTGATGTGTTCACGCTGCAAAATCTTAATCACGACCAGGATTACAATTTTTGCCACTAGAAGGCAATAGTGGAGTTTTTAGCGACAGGCACTTTACCGCTGACCCAATCTTCTCTGATTATAAAAATAATTTGGTTTCTATCTTGCTTTGGCTCATAACCGATGTTCTTGAACAAACAGAGTTCCTTCTTCGTTAATTATTCATGGCACGACGGCGCTATTAGTTCGTATAACTCTTAAATATACAGGGCGATTCAGAAAGGTAGGTCAAGAATGAAATACCATGTACAGTTTGTAGCGAGGAACAATATTTTTCCTATAAACATGGGTCCGGAAATGTATCCTTAAAGAGATAATGCAACTTGTACGAGGTAGGAATGGATGTGCGTTACCCGGACGGCAATGGTAGGGTCCATGTAAATTGGGATCTAAACATGTAAATTGTTCGTGTTCTCTCCTTTAAAAGAGAGGAAACGAAACATGTAACTCCATTGTCGTACAATGGATCGCTTGACTAATGCAGAGCTGGCGGACACGCATCTCGTCTACGGCGAGGCACAAGGTAATGCTATTGAAGCGGAAAGGAATTACCAACAGCGTTATCCAGACCGTGATCACCCACATCGCCGGGCGATTCAAACACTAGACCAACCACTTCGAGACACAGGTTGCCTACGAGGTCTATCAAACGACTGCCGTGGAGTGAATATTCGAACACCAAGGTTTGAAGAAGATGTTCTGGCTCGAGTTGCCGTTGATCCGTCGACAAGCACCCGAACCATTGCAGCAGATGTCGGTGCTTCTCAAGCCACCGTGTGGAGAATGCCGCACAACGCAGGACCGTATCCGTATCATCTGCAAAAGGTACAAGGACCCATTCCTGGGGATTTCGCACCACGTTTGCAGTTTTGTCCGTGGCTTGCGCAGCAGCTTGTGGCACATTCTCTTCACTGCTGATGAGGCTACGTTTACCAGAGATGGTTACTACAACACGTGCAATCAACGCGTGTGGGATGAAGCGAATCCGCATTCCATCCACGTAACGTCCCACCAGCAGCGGTTCTCCGTGAACGTGTGGGCTGGAATTATTGGAAATCGTTTGATTGGGCCGTACATTTTGCCAGATCGACTATGTGGACATTCTTACGGTTTGCTGTTCCTGAACTGTTTGACGATATGCCATTGTTAGTCCGACAGCGGATGTGGTTTCAGCACGATGGCGCTCCTGCCAACTTCAGTCGGCAGGTCAGAGCTCAGCTCGACAGGACATACCCTCAGCGATGGATTGGGAGAGGAGGCCCTATGCCATGGCTACCCCGGTCTCCTGGCTTGACCCTCTGGACTTCTTTTTATGGGGCCACATCAAGCAGTTGGTGTATGCCACACAAGTCGACAATCCCGATGACCTTGTAGCTAAAATTGTTACAGCGTGTGGAGAAGTCAGTGATTCTCCGGACATCTTCGCCAGAGTTCGCGAGAATCTAGTCCGCAGACTGAACACCTGCATCGAGGCTCAGGGTCGGCATTTTGAACACCTACTGTAATGTCATTCCTACCTCGTACAAGTTGCATTATCTCTGTAAGGATGCATTTCCGGCCCCATGTTTATAGGAAGAATTTTGTTCCCCGCTACAAACTGTACATGGTATTTCATTCTTTAATTACCCTGTATAGAGAAGCGGCGTTTTCCCGCCATTAAGAATAGCCCTGGCGAGCGCATTGGATTCTGGGAGTTGATCGGCTTTGAACATAAGGATTTGATCAGGTTATAGGAACATGTATGAAATTACACACGTCTTGAACTTCATGATAAGGTTTCACTTAATCAAGTTCTGTTCACGCTACATTTCTTATCATGATCAGCGAATTGATCATGATCAAGATTTATAGTGTGAACAGGGTATGTATCAATAGACCACAGAATGTATCAATAAGCCAGAGAATGTAATCCGTAGGCCCAGTATGTATCAATAGGCTCCAGAATGTGTCAATAAGCCCCTAGGATCTAAAAATAAGCCCCAGGTTGCATGGATAGACCTTAAGATGTATCAAAAGGTCCCAGATTATATCAATAAGCAGTAGGATATAATACTAAGTCTAGAATGTATCAATAGGACGAAGATGTATTAGTAGGCCCGTGATTGTATCAGAAGGTGCCAGGTTGTATCTGTAGGCCCAAGGATGCATCAATAGGTCCAGCGTAAATAAGTAGACCCCAGTTATACCAATAATCCCCAGGATGTAAAAATAGGCCCCAGGAAGTATCAATAGTACTAAAATGTTTCAGTAGGCTCCAGAATACATCAACATCTCCACTAAAATCACAGGCTCGTATCAATTAACTCTATTGCCCTAAATTCTGCTCGGCCCTGGCAGTTAGACCGTATAACGAACGGTCTAAGGAACATTTTCTTGGCATGTCTATAGAAAGGTGCATCAGTGGCCTAGTATACCCCAACAAAGTTGCGTTAAGCCCACCCATTTATACCCCCTCTGGATATAACTTATATCAACATGTCAACATACCAGAATGCCAGAAAGTTAGCAAATCGTAGAATAGAACGTGACAGTCTCTTGACATTGCTACAATGGTTTGCAAAATCAACATCGATTCGACAGGCGTGGAGCCAATGCAAATTATAATGCATGCAAAAGAAAGATATGCACACATCACTAGTAGAATAGTCTTCTTAAATTTATATAGTGTGTCCAAAAACTTGCCTACCAAGATTGAACGTCAATTTAACAGGTAGTAATATGTGTTACTGTTTGAAAATTGTTTGATATGTTTGTATTTTTTAATGACATGGCACTTAGAAATACAACAGATATTTGAGAACCAGTTCATTCCAATTATTCAAATGTTCAGCTGGTCTGAAATCGAATTGTTGCATGAACATTTCAGGCAGAATGTTATCGCACTATGGATGTGGCATCGATTAGCTCCTGCAAATAGACTTTGGGCCATCCTGCAAGCCAGAAAATTTGTTTTCGACTCTTCTTCTTTAATACATAAACAAAAAATCGAAATTTAATTTCCCCTTACTCTGATTTCATGACCCCCCAAAACAATAAAAAAACACAAAATTCTAAAATCCCCCATATTAAATTTTTTTTAACCATCCAATATAAAAATACCATCGCCCGTCTTCCTTCCTAAAAAACAAAGTGACGAGTCTATAATTACCACTTAAATTAAAACATGAAAGAAACCACTTATTAAAAAAAAATGTGTCATTCAGCATACTATAATATAAGAAGATCCAAGCTCTCAGCACCCCCCTTAAAATTTTTTTTAATGATCCTCGATCGAAACTCTCGGGGTCTTTTGATCATTCTCTCTTAAGAATGTAGAACATCCGTTTTGATGTTAAATTTTAATTGAACCTAACATTCTTGAAGTTTTCTCACTCAGACAGGAAAGGGAGGGGGCGGTTTTAATGAAAAGTTGGAATCCCCCAACCACTACCCCCCCAATCCCCACCCCCTACTACTATTTTCACCCTTCATTAAAATTTTTTCTCTCTCCAATTCCCGTTCCTTTCCTTCTTGATAAGTGTCAATTTTATTCCTCCACTTTTATCAAGTTAACGATTTTCTGAGGCAAGGCCTTCTTCTTTCTCAATCCCCACCCCGAATTCTCAATTCAATTATTTTATTCTAAGAACACTAATCACGTTATTAATAAATTACAGCTCACGTCTCTATTGGTAATATCATCAGTGTATAATTAAAATATTAAATCAAACCAGACGAGAATGCGCAAGCTATCATTACCAAAACGAACTTAAAATTGATGAGGAATTAAAAGATGAAAATATGACCAGATAAATAGAGTTATATAGTAAGTACGAGTGAGGGAATTAGATTTTGTATGAGCATGTTCCAGTGAGTTGTGTAAGTGTATGATTAAGCACAATGTCTCTTATCAATATCTATCAGGTCATTTAAAAGTTCTTACACAATATATTGATACATTTGTACTTCCAAAATTTACGAAGACATTCAATAATTTATTCAGCAAAACAATACCCTCAAACCAATACTGTAACTTCAACGAGTGAGTACAGTGTAAATCCCATGTCTTTGCAAGAAATCTTTGTGTAAGACCAGAGGTAATACAGAAGCTCAATCGGGAACAATTATAAAATTAACTAATACATAATTAAAATAAGCTAATAATTAAATAATAGGAACAAATAAAAACGCATTTTAAAATTGACTATGAATGGAATTCTAAATTATAAATAATAATTATGACACTTAATAAAATAAATCATAAATATATTAACAATAAAGCGATAGATGCCATTTGTGGTATATACAGGGTGGTTATAAAATAACATGAGGCATCCAGACTCTAGCGGAAAGTAATGGACGATACATAACCAAATGTGATTGGCATATATAGTGGACCATGGGATTTCGATTTCTAAAAAAAAAAAAAAAAATTAGTACCAAAAGTCGTCATCACTAAAATTTTGGCGCTGTTTACCAAATAACATGCATTAATTTGCATAAACGCGTTCCTTTTAGCGGTCATGAGTATAAAAGGATAGGCTGGGAGAATTCTCATCAAGGCCGGGACCGTGCTTTGTTAGTCAAGATGTATTATAATTATCAGCGGAACGAGGATGCCAATGCTGCCCTTCGTGAATTTCGGCTGTTGAAGAAGTTGCAAAAAGGATCGATGAGCGTAACAAACTTAAGAAACATGATTCAACGATTCAGGAAATTTAGCACAGCAACTAGGCTGGGGACGCAAAGCGACTAGTCAGCAACAAGTTGAAGAAGTTACAACTGCTGTTGTCGAGCAAGAGATGGCATGTGCAGGATACCCAGCAGTGCTCGGGCAGCATCCCGGCACACGCAGATCCCGTACTAAAGGGTGTGGAAGATCCTGCATCAGATGTTGAAGTTTTACCCGTATAAAATCTCTTCTCTTCAAGAATTGCTCCCTGGTCACCCGATTGGATTTTTCATTAAGGATCTTAGCATGCATGCAAGTTGATGATACCTGGCCGTGGCAGATTTTATGGAGTGAAGAAGCACATTGTCATTTGAACGGTGGTATTAACGCACACAACTGCTACATTTGGACTGCGAATAATCCGCACGAATGTGTACAGGAGCTTCTCCACTCTCCTTACTTTACGACGAAAATCGTGCATGTGGACCAGTGACCTGTACCATTACTGCTGACAGGTATGCCGATATGCTACAGAACTTCGTGGTTCCACAACTGCAGCAACGAGGATGTCTGGATTCGACCACAATCATGCAGGATGATGCACGTACTCACACTGGACATTAGGTACAGCGTGTGTTGCGGCAACATTTCTCCGACAGCAGAATCATTAGTCGTGCATTTCCTACGGTATTGGCCAACGAGGTCGCCCGATTCTCAATCCTTGTGACTTTTGGTTGTAGCGATTTCTTAAGGGTGTTGTGTATCAAGGACATGTCCCTGATATCGTAACGTTGAAAGATCAGATAACGTTACAGGTGAGACAAATTAATTCTGATATGTGGCGAGGCGCCGTGGAAAATGTCGTGCATCGTATGAAGGTCTTGGAACATCACGATGATGGTCATATTGAACCTCATTTGTAAGTTACAATCATTTGTTTTTAATAAAATTGATGTGTGCTGTGTCGTTTGTCATTTAATCATTCAGTATTCACGCTAATACACTTTTGCAGCGCCAAACTTTTATTTTGTTTAGAAATGGAAATCCCATGATCCACTATGTACGCCCATCAAATTTGGTTATGTTTCGTCCAATACTTTACTCGCTAGAGGGCTCTGGATACCTCGCGTTATTTTATAATTACCCTGTATTTATGATTTATCTTATTAATTATCATAATTATTTGTAAATTAGAATTCCATTGAGATTTAATTTTAAAATATGCGATTTTCATTTCTATTCTTGCTAACTTAATTATTAGTTTAATTTGATTATTCATTAATTAATGTTCCAATTGTTCCTGATTGGGCTTTGGAAGGCTTCATCAATTTATTTTGATCATTTAAGGGTAAGAAGGATTCCCAACTTGCAAGTCAAGGACCTGCTCTGCCGACTAAGTTAATTTGTGGCTTCACGGAAGTCCATGTGGGCGTATTGTACGAGTGGTTCATGTCTGCGGTAGCTCAATTGGTTAGAGCGGTACCAGCAATAGGCATGGTCCCTGGTTCGAGTCAGGTCGCGGAAATTTTCCTTCCTTCTATTTATAATTGTGATGTGTTTGAAGAGTTTCTTCAGTATTATTATTATCATCATCTTCTCTTTGATATTAAATATTGTTTATCGGCAGTTATAAGTTTCGATAATAGTGATCACTGGTCAACACAAAAATATATTTTATGCGCACTCTTAAACTGTTTTGATTCCATTTTGCTATGACTCACCATTTTCGAGATATAGCATATTTTGGAAATTTGGTTTTGGCCGATATCTCGTGAACCAAATTTTTAGCACAGAAATTCTACGTTCATATCATATATCTTAAAAAAATGTAGAATTCAGAGACCTAATAAAAAATGCGGGCAGACTGAAAAATAGAATTCAGTATCAAAAAACCTTAATCTCTAATACAACGACTCAAAATTAAAAGCGAAGATAGTCCTCGTTACTCATCTCGCAATCTGTACAACACCCTTATTTATTCTAAAAATTTATTCATAATTTACAGAAAACATGAAGACACAATCATATTTCTTCCTACCTTGAATACATGATGAAACAGGAGAGCATCAGCAAGCAAGCGAAAACGTCCGCTCTACCGACAATTCCTGCAACCTGGAAAAAATTTTATAATAAATTTTATTAGAAAATTTTACAAAAAATATTTACTCGAAATAGAAATTGAAATTAATAATTAAAAGTAGAAAATTTCCAAGATCTAGAATCGAGCCAGGGACCTCCCAAATACCATTCTGGCGCTAAAGGAAAACACCGAAAACTGCAAAAAAAATTAACAATTTTCTGTTCTCATGCGTCTTCATTGTAATGTTTTTTACTATTTGGCTTATTTGTTATTTCAATATATAAATGACCTATAGAAAGTTAAGAAAAGCTGTACAGCTGTAACTCAGGAATCACCATATTCTACAAACAGATAATTCTATTTCACTACAGATAAGGTACTGGACAACAGTATAGAGCCGGGATGTAAATGCAAATAAACGTAGCAAATCCATGCTGATTTTGTTGCTTTTTCATAGACGTGAATTAGATGATACAAAACGTTGTTTCCAGGAGCATTTAACAACGAATAAGGAAATAAATGAAAATTAACAGCCATTATGCCAACTTGCAAGGTGGAAAAAAGTTTAGAGTCGTCCACTTTCTTGCAAATTTTATTAGTTGAAAGAATTATTTAAGGTGATGAAAGTATACAGCAACGTCATATGAGAGCATATACCACACAGTCCAATATAAATCAATATACAAGATGCCAAAATTGTTGTTCTTAAGGAATGCGGAAATACTGGTTCTGAAATTGCGAGAGAAATTGGAGGTTCCAAGCCAGCTGTTAACAAATTTCTCCAAAATCCAGATAAACATGGAATGGCCCCCAGATCTGGGAGGTCAAGTGCACTTTTTGCTCACCAGACATCAAGAATAAGAAGCCTTGTTCTTCATCAGTACCTCTCTTCGCAGATTGTTGCCGAACTACACCTCCCCTGCAGTAGTAGAACCGTACGAAATGTGTTGCATTCTTCTCCAAATCTGCATTACTCAAAAATGGAAGGAAGACCACCTATGACCGCAGTTCGTCGAGAAACGCGTGAGGCGTTCGCTAAAAAATACGTTACCTACGGTGACAAGTGGAAGAATGTTATGTTCTCAGACGAGAAGAAGTTGGTTTGGTTTTTGGTATTAACGTCCTTTTCAACTGCCATGGTCATTTCAGGAAGGCGTTATAGGGGCCGCAAATTTTGCTTCACAAGGGTTCTTTAACGTGCAGCCGGCAAACGACTATACTGGACCAACGGCTTTACTTCCCTTCCGAAAGAAATGCGTGATTTCAGGATTTTCCCCCTGAAAAAATCCTCGTCGTTCTCGGACGGGGTCGAACCCGCGTCCTCGGGCATCAGAGGCGATCACGCAATCCCTGAGCCATCGACGAGAAGAAGTTCAACATGGACGGACCAGATGGGTTCAAGTACTATTGGCATAATATTGAGATGAAAAGGAATTCTTCTCAAAGAGACAGTTTGGAGGTGGTTCAGTAATGACTTGGGGAGGGTTTGCTGCTGGCGGAACTAAACCTATTGCATTCGTATCACACCGGATGAATTCCATTGCATATCAAGATATTCTATCGGATAATCTGCTTCCATATGGTCCGCTCATAATGGAGGGTGAATGGATTTTCCAGCAGGACAATGCTGTGATTCATAGCTCGGCCTCAACCAAGGACTGGCTTGACGCTAATTCTGTGATTGCTCAGGAGTGGCCATCCCGGAGTCAAGATCTCAACCCAGTGGAGAACGTTTGGGGAATCTTAGTGCCTTCTGTATACAGCAAGTCCTGTCAATACAGTAATAAAGTAGAATTGGTGAATAGCATCAGGAGTGTTCGTGAAACTCAGTGAATCAATGACAAACAGATTAATAAAGGTCATTGAGAAAAAGAGGGCCTTTATCGGGTATTAAACGTGAGACTCTAAACTTTTTTCCAATTTGCAAGTGGCTAGGTTGGGATAATAGCTGTTAATTTGCATTTGCTTCCTTATTCGTTGTTAAATGCTCCTGGAAACAACGTTTTGTATCATCTAATTCACGTATATAAAAAAGCAACAAAATCAGCATGGATTTGTTCCGTTTATTTGCATTTTCATCCCGGCTCTATACTTTTTTCCAGCACCCTATTCCAATTTAATCATGTATATCAGATTTGATATAACACACAATAACATATCCCTTAACAGTTTCATTTACTAAAACGAACGTAAAAATGATAGCTCCAGCCAATGCTTACCTTTAAGGCAAACAAATGCGCATTTGTACCTAAGAGCTCTTTAATGACATTTCAAATGAATCTACTAAACTTTTTTATTAAAATTTCCATCTGACTTTAACTCTAATAGAGACAATGAATCCCAAAAGCAAAAACAAACAAAATTTCATCAAGGTCCATAAAAGCTTAAAGTGCTATTTGGTTAAATAAAATCCGTCAATGCATTTAGCTCATTCCTTTGACATCTGGAGTCATGTAAACATCATAATAAGCATGGTAACATTTAATGGTAAAGTTTAAACAATGAATATTTAAATGGCAAAACTAACTCATACGACAGTTTAACCAAAAAAAAAAAAATCTTAGACATGCGCATTTCATCCTTCTTCAAGTTTTGGAGGCTTTCTTTGCCAATCTTGGAAATTTTCAGCTATTTTTAAGGAACCCTAGATTAAATTTTTGAATCAATCTATTAGTAATGAGGTTTCAATATTATATCCACAATAAACTATAAGATATTAAAATATAAAATCCTGCAAAAGAATGACCTCTATATGTTCTCATCTTCACGATTCCCTATAATCACCAACGATCAAGTGTGACTGAACTCTTGAACTCAGACCGTTGTTTGAGTGTTCGTTTAAAGGCATAGACATTAAATATTTTAAAAAGTGCCGTTCACGAGATTGTGACGAACAATCTGCAGATAAGAAAATTGTGCGGAAGCTGCTGCCTTCCTCGTGACCCGATTCTTGGCCGATTCAAAAGTGCCAACGGTTCCCCAGCCGCCCTACAATCCTGACATGGCTCCCTCCGACTTCTTCTTGTTCCCGCGCTTGAATACTCCTATGAAAGGACATCATTTCGAGACAGTTGACAAAGTCAAAGAGGCTTGCACCAAGGCTCTAAAGGACATTCCGGAAAAGGCTTTCGATGCCTAGAAATCTCGCTGGAATCAATGTATCGACGCACGAGGAGCCTATTTCGAAACCTTTTATTATATAGGGTTATTACAAATGATTGATCCGATATCATAAATTCACTGTAGCTTTATTTTTTGACATATTGTCACCAAGCTTTGCAGATATATGGAAAAACTAAAAGTTTTTTTTGGTTTCGGCATATTACAAGTGCTCTATATGTGCCCCTCTAATGATTTTCCAGACATCAAGTCTGTAAGTTCATCCCACATCTTGTAAAGCATGTCCCTGTCAATCTTTTGAAAGCACTGTTGATGCGAGCTTTCAGTTCTGGTAGGTTTATTGGTAGAGGAGACTTAAACACTCATTCATCTTTCACATAGCCCCATACAAAATATCGCAAGGAGTTAGAGACTGAAATGAATGAAACTCAAGCACAACAAAATATTGATGAACAGGCGAATCATATTCAAGGAACTAGAGCATGCAACGTATCTTTAAATTATAAAATTTCGAGTTATTGTATCCACTGCCTCCTTAGTAACCACAGAGGAGTAAAAACTACCACTTTTTATCTTTTGAGATGACCACCTTCGCAATGTTTGTATTGATCAAGTCAGACCTTAACGATGGCAGTCAATATTTAAAGCAATTTTAATATTATTGCTTGAGCCCTTTGTATTCATTCATATTGCTTGACGACAGCAATACAAGATAATATGCAATTCCATCCTATTAATGATTTTATCTATCCGGCGGTACATGCCAATCTGAGGATCTCAAGTACAATGTGAAGGCTCGAGCACTATATTCAGCGAATTTTGTCTCTTACGACTAAATTCCGTTCGATGCAAGAAAAGCGGCAGTGCATGTTGAGGTCTCTTCCAATGATGAAGAGGCTGTTCAAAAGTGGTACTGGGATATTGCTGTGGCAATAAGGAAAAGAGTAGATAGACATCAGCGGAATATACAGGGGTTGGACATAGTAAATGAAACCCCTACAAAAACAATTTGGATATATGTCCGCCTTTTGCTTGCAATTAGTAGCATTCAAGTTCTTTGAGAGAGTCTGGAGGAGGGTAACGTCTCCTGACGCTTAATTGTGCACCTCTGCCTGTCTTCTGCAGATACAGATTTGTACAGAAAGTATCGGGAACAATTTTACCTGACGTGACTGTAGTTCGCAACGCACTCGCAACGAGCATGGTCGTTGGTATGGGGTCTGATCTTCAAAACCCGCCGCCGGCCAGGTGGTCGAGAGGGCTAGGGCGTAGGCTTTCTAGTTCTCGAGTCCGCCTGGCCGTGTGTTCGAATCCCGCTGTGGGCATGGATGAATCTGTTTGTCCCGGGCTGCGTACAGATATAACTTGTAAAAGGCGCAAAATGACCTTAGTAGTCGACGCCAAAATTTCTAATAAACCAATCAATCAAAACCCGCCAAGCGTCAGTCGCTTGCGAGAGTTTGTTCAGGCTAGATCGACGTTTTAGTCGCGTGAGTAGGTGCAAGCTCAAAATGCAGCGAACGATTGAACAGCGGTACGCCATTAAATTTTGTGTTTGACTGGGGAAATCGGGTATGGAGACGTTGGACATGATTCGCCAAGTGTTCAAGGATGAAAGCATGTCACAAAATGCAGTTTTTAAGTGGCACAAGGTCTTCAAAGATGGCCGAGAGAGTGTGGAGGAGCCGCCATCGCGTGCGTGAAGTGCTGAATTCAGACCCGGTGAGGCCAGCCATCGCCAGAAATTGGAAATTGCCTCACGCCAATGCACCCAGCCACACATGCTCCAAGGCGACCTGATGCAAAACGGCGTCGCGACTATTCCCAAAGGACACCACCATGGTACCCTAAGTGCCATCAAATAATCTTGCTCGCGTACCCTTAAGGACCTACCGGAATGCCCCTACCAGGGAGCCTTCGAGTCGTGCAAAAGCCGCTGGCAAAAGTGTGTCGACGCTCAAGGGATGTACTTTGAAGAATTTTAAGGTTTTGTAGCAATGTCTGATATAAATCTATTTTTCCTAAACTTTTCCCGATACTTTTTATACACACATCCTGTGGATTCATCTGATCACAGAATATGGGTGGTGCAAATGAATAATAAGTTCACTTTTGTGATCTTGTTGGAGCTGACAATCCTCTTGAACCCTCCGGTGTCTGTCAATCAGTATCGGCTTCCTCCCATTCCTGTATGCAGCATTTCCTTTGATATACTAGCTCTCGATACTCTAAGTAACAGGGTGACTTTTTAATATACCCTCCAAGAATATACCCTCGTTGAAAGTCTATCAGATCTGACTTGATGACCACATAAGGATACCAATTGGCATACTGAGGTATAAGGTTCATTCAACATGAACAAGGGAAAATAAAAAGATTTTTATGCAAAATACTTAACAGAACTAATAGTATGAGCAAGAATTAATCGGAGAATCGGCAGTTGTTCTAACCAGTATTATCTTCTACAGCTGAACATAGAATGGCATTTGTCTAATTAAGACAGCTGCATGCGACACCGAGAAGTCATGCCGATATGTTAAAGAATTTAATTAAAAATTCAGGTGTTTAACTGTCATCCTCAACGTGATGCTTTGATTCCAGTCCCTTCAAGAAGGCCAAACAAATTCTTTTTTCAATTTTCCTTTTCACTCGTGTTTACCTTGCCCCCTTCCCCCGAAAACAAGTTGTCGCTTTCCGCACTCGCCAATTGATTTAGATTATTGGCACGAAAGCTCCAAAACGGCTGAGGAACCTCGTGACACTGGCCTGCTCTCGAGGGGTAAATTTACAGACGAGGGGGTTAAGTCCTCCTCCAAACGAGAAACCAAGATAAGAGAACACCCCTCCACCTCTATTGTGCGCCTAATAACGCTGCAGAGGTAATTATGTGAAGCGTGTCACTTTCCCGTCCTCCAGGTGGTCACGAGCCGCGCGACATGACATCATTTCCCACAATTCGTCAGAAGCCGGGCGACCATCTTTTAATGACAAGGGGAATAGGCGAAGAGCTTCTTACCAAGTGACGTCACGGGGCGACAACTGAGAAGAGATTTGTATAAACGATTGTCGACGCCACCAGGGGGCGCTTCATTATCGCCATAATTAAGGGGGGCTTTGCTTCGAGCAAAGCAAACTTCCACACTTTATGCCAAAAGTTGGCCAGAAAAATAAAATGTAGCTCCAGCTTAAATAAAATTCCACGTGACACTTAAGTACATGTATATTTGCCATCCCTCGGGAACTGGTTACTTAATCATCTTCTAAGCTCTTGGCTTCCAGATGCGCTACCTTTGTTTCAAAAAATTTCCTATAAATAAATAAATATATGCAGTTACATGTTATCCTCAGAAAATTAAGAGGCTGTGGGTTACATTAGGCTAATGAGATTGGAGAAACCACATAAACCCTTGTCTTCGAGTAATCCATCGTGTTGAATATGCATGAGTCATCCGAGTGGAATAAAACCTGGCGAACGTTCTTAATAAACAGCCAAGGACCCGCCAATAATTATAATTTGAGTGATTAAGCGAATTCAACTAGAAACAAAAATGGACCAAAGTCCCTGCAAATATTGTTTCATCCACTTCAGTTTAGTCTAAGCTTAACAGCGTTTCCAGATTCGGAGTTTTATCAGTCAGGGAACAATAGAAGATAACGCCTTTATCGCACCTAATCCTAACCTAACCTTTCCTGTACGTCAACTTAAAAATTTAGATTTCAAATATGAAGAGCTAAACACAATATACACTTAAGTGCCGAAAAGGTGATGCACTAGTGGTTTAATACTTGATTGCTCCTTTATAGAAGCGTAGAACGAGAACGATAAGTTACATATTAATGGCGACAGTCAACTTAGTTGTCTTTACCATGAACAGAACAACCAACATTGTCATGTGAGTATTATGGGTCACAGTCGAGTTTATGACCAGAGCGAAGGGGACGCTTTTTTAATCCATCGAAGTTAATGACTGAATAGTTCGAATAATTGGACCAAAAAGGTTCGTGTCAGTAGTTTCGGCACCTTGTCTCTCAATGACCTGGAGTAGTCTTTTTCGGTAACTAGTGAAGAGTCCCATCCAAGAGTGGGGAAGCTGCATCCAGGACCTTATTTCATAACTAATCTTTAGTCTGAAACTGTGGCCCATCAGAGACAACATTACTCAACCAAGAGCAGACATTTTCCATCACATTCAAGTCGAGAGACATTGCCGGCCGCGGAAGAATGGACATGTTTGCTTGTGAGGTGTGGATCGTGGCACCATCCTGTTAAAAAAACGTACTGTTGGCCTGCAAAGATACTGTCTAAGAAGGGTTTAACAATGCTTTGAAATAGATCGATGTAATTGAAAATGAGACACCACAATCAACCAGCAAAAGCTACGAAACCACAATACATATTTTTAATGCCTCAGATGTACATTTCGGGGTCTACGATCCCTTCATCAGCGAGTCAACCACGAAATGTACATCTGAGGCATTTAAATTATACCGGGTGATCTAAAAGTGTATTACATTTTTGTACATTGTCAACGACATTTTCAGTGTTTCCACGTGCCTCGTGAAGGCATTGAATTCTTGTAAAGCAAACACTGAAAATGTCTTGTGTTTGCTTTACAAGAATTCAATGCCTTCACGAGGCACGCGGAAACACTGAAAATGTCGTTAACAGTGTAAAAAAATGTAACACACTTTTGGATCACCCGGTATATTGTGGATTGTGATTTCATTGCTTTTGCTGGTTGATAGAACGATGTACAGGGCAAGTCCAAATGAATGGGCCAATTTCATAAGTGTACTATGCAAAATGTAATTTATTCAAAACATACATAAATGCACAGGTAATATAATCAAGTTACGAATACTACGTAGTTTATAATGTTAATGTTCCAGCGACCATGACTGATTTGAAAGCCCGTATCACAGCTGCTATCGCCAGCATCGCTACATACATGCTGCACAAAGTTTGGCAAGAATTAATTTCAGATTTGATATATGCCGTATAACAAAAGGAGCGCATATCGAACATTTGTGAGGACTACATTTTGCGTAGTACACTTATAAACTTGGGGCATTCATTTTGAGTTACCCTGTATTTTTGGGAATTAACCCGCCCTTCAAGCTTTTCCAGATGAATAAAAACCATTCGGTAACATCATATCCCACACCATGATTCCGCCTGCTCCCTTTTGTAAATTGCAATGTCGTTTTATTGTGTAGGTCCCAAAATTGTCTGATCCATCCAATGAAAACCGTTTGTTCGAGTCTAGTCATGGCCGTCATCTAACCATTTCTTGCCAAGTCAAGTCTTCTTGTCTTGTGTTGAGGCGTAAGAGGAAGGCTCTTGTGGACTACGGTGTAGGGAATGTCCCGATTAATGGTTCTAGTCAATTCAGGCAAGGAGAGGTTCGTTTGCAGTTTTTTGGACGTCACTCGCTCCCCAAACAAACACAATTGTTTAACTTCGCATCTTAATAGCCTTTTTTCTCGGGCCTGGATTTCCTTTTTGGACCTCTTTTCTTCTTTGGCCTCTCATAGTTATGTTTATCCATGTATTTAGCCGAAGAGTACGTAATCCCACGCCGAATTGCTGCTGCGTGGACACTCAGGCCATCCCTACTATGCTCATGAAATTTCTCAATTATTGCTTTTGGATACATCTTTCGAACGGACAATTGTATTTCGAATGAGTTATTTCTTCAGTTCAGCATCGTTAAAGAAGGCATATAAATTATGCAAATGTATCAGTGCCTTTTTATATTGGTCACAAAAATGTCGCAATTTGATGTAGCCCAAATTAGAGTTTTGCTTGAAATTTGGGGAGGAAGGGATTGCTAATCCACTTTTCGAAATCATTTCTATTGATATACAATATGACTCTTTTTACTATTTTCGTTTAAATAAAGTATGATAGACAAAAAATGTGTCGGGCAGTATTGATATTTCTATTCATGACATGAGATAGTGATGGTCCAGAGTTTTTCTGTTTATGGCTTTCCAAATGTTTTCGATAACACGTAGGTGGTTATGGAAAGACATCAAATTGAGATAAATGTTCCTATAACCATAATTTGATATCTCGAGAACTATCGTGCAGCGATTACAGATAGACATATGCCAATCACTTTCATGTCAAGATCTTAAGTTTTATAGTAAAATAAATCACAAAGAAATTTAAGAATTTTTAAGCAAAGGTTGAGGAAGAGAGGTCATCGTTAAAGATTATTGGCTGCATTGTAAACGTTTAACCTTCTATAGGCGGGAGTGGCATATGTCTTCCTATAATCGCCCGACTATACCTATGTGGCGAAGTATGAACGCAGAATGCTTGCAGAGATAGCGTTCAACCGTCTGACGTTTGTAAGCGTACCAGGGTTCCATTGAATGTCAGCTTAATAAAGCCGAAACCATGATACAGCCACTACTAGTTTTAAGTCTCCTGTTGGTCCAAACACGACTCATCAGACCCGTTTCCAGTAAGTGACAGAGTGCATTCATCCAAAGTATTCTCGTATGGCGGACAACCAATACGCTGGTATTTCAGAATTCTGAGCTTACTTTCGATGTCGTGCCGGAATTCTTGAAATCAAGCTTCTTCTCTGTATCCTAAATGACCTGCATCAAGTCTTCTAATTGTCATATCATAGCGGAAAGAGCTCTAGAAATTTCTACAGTTGTCTAACGCTTTTTAGATACTGTTTGGATCCAGATCAAACATTTTATTTATTTTCTTTATTCAGCACGAAAATGCACAAGCCATATAAAAAAGGACAGAGGACACGTAAACAGGAAGTGAACTCCATGAGGTCTGCGCTCTTGGCCAATCCACTAAATTTTAATACCAGACTCCAGTACCAATTTCCCGAAAATCCACAGCCATCTTCTCAAGAGCCATCAGAGATTCCAAACCGCTTTCCGGAATACCCCACCATCGAGCTTCCCGCTAGACCTTCCAGGAGACTACTGCTTTTCTCCTGCTCCCTCTAGTTCTGCTACGAGATTTCATTGCCTTCCTCCTGCTCCTCTTTCCGAGACAGCCAGGCACTGCTCTGAGAATCATCATAATCTAGTAAGCCTTTTGTACATCTCAATACAGCTCATCCCATGATAACTAAATAATTGTAAACTTAGAATGGATTAAGCGTATACTGCGGAACGAAACCATTGACCATCTAGGCTTCTGTACCACTTATCTGAAAGAACCCTTTTCGAATCAAGCATTCTGAAAAAAAAAACATTAAGAAGAAATAGAAGACATAGATTCCAACTTTAAAATCCCTTATCTCAGTGTCAAAACCCCCAACTAATAAATCCTGCCAACCGAAAATCCCGCCATTTAAAATGCATGCTAATTAAAACCTCCTAGCATTATGGTCGCTAATAAATTCCGAAAAAAAAGTTTTTTTGGCCAGCTTGCCTTGTAATGATCACTCCTTAAACCTCAACCAATAAATCCTGTTGCAGGGGGTAAGGATTTAAGTTTTAAAAAAAGGTTAACATCCCCAGTATCCTATGCGCCAAGAAGCTAAATCACTTTCATTTAATTATTTACAAATTCTCAAGTTAGTGTCATTAAGACTGCCAAATGCGTAAAATGCGAATGACCGTTAGAAAAAAAAAGTGAAGATTAAGGGTTCTCAAAGGAAATGACTTATAATTAGGGATCCTTTACTAAGCCAAAATCTGGAATTCATTACACCTTCCTATAATATTTCCTCTTCTAGTTTATAAATCCAAAATATTCGACACGTGATAATCAAAGTAACGTTTTTGCGTTTGAGCGTTTCATCATATCAAAACCCATTCACTTAATAACTGTGATTCATTAGAAATGAAATGAGTCCTTTTATCAAATAAAAAAAAGGATCTCACCCCAACTTCCTGGTTTAAGAGGGATCACGCAAACCATGTGATCATAAAGCACCTCATCAAATAAAAAAAAAAAAACTTTTTTTTTTCAACAGCGTTACCCTTTCAATGTTGAGTAATTAGTTTAAAGCTCGCATTTTCCATGGCATCTCCCAAATTTTAAAGAAAAGTAGACCACGAAGTATCGGAATTTACAAATAGAAGTTGAGCATTTCTGAAAAAAACAATACTGTAGTCGTCCTAATTGTTGTAGGAGCCCTTAAGGCAATAAAGTTCCGACTATCCGACATTCGCTTAACCGACGTTCCGATTCATCTGACACGATATCGCAAGAATATTAAAAAATTTCGACGAGCACAAAACAATCTAAGTGCCGCGTTGCGATGTCTAATTAAGAAATTATTCAAATGATGTATCGTGAAAGAAATAAGTAAATTGAACAACAGGGAAATGAAGAGGATCCTCTGTAGAAGTGACTGTACGTTTGATTACTTCAACTGAACTCTAAATGAATAAAGTTGGCTGGATAACAAAAACTAAAAACTTCTAAAGGAACTGATGTGCAATGAAGGCTCACTATATATTCACACTCGAAGTATCTAGATGATATGTTTACTGTCGCCAGATGGGTACCCTTTTTCACCATCTCGTTGAAAATCCACAAAAATGCAGCTCTCCCAACATCTTCACGTTTCACATCATCACAGAAATATTGTGTTGACTTTCATCTGCATCAGACCGACTGACTTGGGGCTTACCCCAAGAGCAAGCAATATTTGTAGACAAGTATCTCACCTAAAGTGAACCAATAGCCAACTTCTAAAATACAAATCTGACAGAGTACTTTCAAAGGAGTTCTGATCCTTTCAAAACAGCCTGCTCAGTGCGCTCTCTATGTTATGGGAACCCCATTGAGACAGTTGGAGAAGTTCAATTATCTCGAGATTGCATTTACGAATGATGGGCGGCAGGATAAAGAATTGGATGCTCGGATCGGTGCAGCAAGCTGTGTCGGACGTGAACCGTGGCGATCCGTGGTAACGTGTTTCCTGGGAAACAAAGCCGAGCTCTCTGTTTTCAAATCTATCTTTGTCCCTATTCTCACCTATGGTCATGACTCTTGGGTAATGACCGAAAGAGTGCACAGCAGCTGAAATAAGATTCCTGAGAAGTGTGGCAGATGTTACCCTACTAGATAGAGTGCACAGCAGCACAATAAGGGATCTTTAAGTGTTGAGCCGCTACTTCTCCACATTGAGATTTCAGTTGCGCTGGTATGGATGCCGCGAACTGGTCTTCCTAGACAGTTGTTATTTCCAAGCCGGTGGGTAAGAGGCCAAGGAGGGGGGGTGGGCTAGAACCAGGTGGCTATACGACATGGAGAATTTGGATTCGAGTTGCTTGTGTATTACCATGGAGGACATGCGCCTGATGGCGGAAGATCGCGATCGCAGGAGATCCTCCATAGGGGTGCTGCCCCCGCGAGCTTAACGGATAAGCGGGCTTGAAAAGTAAGTAAGTACTTTCAAAGGAAGAATTACTGAACCTTCATGTGAGGGTTTTTTTTTATGGATATTCCATTCCCAAAAACACCGATGCCATTTGATATGGAAGTCAACTTTGAAATGTGCAATGGAAATTCCTATTTTAATGGTATTTTCATATTGTACACAACATTTGAGAAACGTTTTATTCTTGGCGTTTTTTCAATTGATCCAACCATTTAGGAGATAGAGGCAGTAAAGGGGTCGTGTGTTTTGGATTTAAAATAAAGGCAAAAAACAGAAATTGTTCTTCAGGCTTTCTAATATCATGATCATAATTTCAACTTTCACTTAATGGTCGTCAGCATTACGACCCTGGAAGGGTCTTCCTCTTCTGAGAATCAGTGAAAAGGCGTTTGTAACAATTCATAGAATTTCTGTCTTTCGGGCTTTTTTTTTGAATAGATAATTCTTAGAAGTTAAAATTTCCTTGAAAATCTTTAAAAATGAGCAATAATAGGAGATATTGGAGAGTTAGCGGACCATGATTAACAGTGGAAAGGTGGCAGAGGAAACAGTCCCGTCGCTCGGCGCTGTATCGGTTTCGCCAGTACACTGCTGCAACTGAGCAAGTGGTCACCGAAGATCCCAGCCAGCCGTCGACGATCCAAGCGTTATCAACAGAAGAAACGGCGACTGCTAGACCACACCAAATAATGAATGCACAAGTTTTGCTTCAAGACATGGAGAGCAGAGTGAGAATTGCAACAACAGATTATCAAATAGTGAATAACCCCAACGATCATGTACTACTGAATCTAGAATCATGCGCAGTACTGCTTTATTAAGCAAACGATAAGTGCTCCTTCGTAACGTAATCAAATTTGATGTACTTGAGAAGCATATCTGATTTTAAAGATGCAAGAATTTAAAACTAAAATCAAACACAAAAGCTCTCAACCCTTACCTCTCCCCCCCTTAATTATCACGCTTACTCTACCCAACATAATCCCAGTCAATGAGAGTTCCTATTGCTAGGTAGATTTATCTACGCCGCTGCGTTTGCTTTGCTGGTCTTAGATGGTGGTCTTTGCTACTCGATTCTATTCGCTCTTCCACGTCTATAATACTAATTTTAAGCGGAATCTAAAGTCTTTTCTTTATATTTGCCATACTTTAACCCGACCTTATTAACTGTTTATATTTCCTTATCAGTTGCGAGTAGAAACCGCTGAATAGTAAAAAAGCAAAAATGTTAGCAATGACGGTCACTTTAAGAACTTCAGCCATCGACGCAATTTCTGGGGGTAAAGATTAAGCTGAAAACGTGCATTCAATCCGTCATTCCGGCCAATCTGGCCTTCAGGAGAAGATTAATCACAATACTGCTAGAGTTCAAAAAAAAAAAAAAACTTTCCTAAAGCCATAAAGGATACTTTCTTATCAAGATGCACGGTCACGTCATTCAGTTTTATAGCGGCAACGTAGACTTAAAAACTTCTCAGCGAACAACGAATGCGCCATCTAATGATTTGTTTGCTCACCGCATCGAAATGGCCTCGCCGCCTTAAAAAAGAACTACATCGGCCACATTTCATTAGAAAACACAAGAAAGAAAAGGAAAGCCGTCTGTGTGTACTCTAAAAATAGAATTAGCGCCCAAAGTGTTTACACAGGAGCGTGCAACTTTCTTAACATATTCGCGAGCAAAGCTATTTCCGGTTAAAATCGAAAAAGAAGAACCGCACGCGCCTGCAAAGCAGTTGATTTTTCCAACACACACACACATGGGCACGCATATACCCCCTCTTTTATAACGAACACAGCAAAACCCCATAAAAGCTTCATTAGGACCAAATTGAAATCGAGCAACAACTCCTTGCGGTTGCCAGGGCGACAGCGGACGTTTGTTATTGCGATAATAGAAAGGCGCGAGCGCTCGAAGGAACCAGAGAGAGAAAAACGGAAAAACCATAACGACGCGGGAAAATATGTCGCCTTTTGCCCCGCTCCCAAAATGGGGACACGAAATTCTTGTCGCGAACCCAAAAGCCAAAACTTTTGACCGTGTAACGCAACATGTCTCCTTGATAAAACACAAAAGCGCCATCTTCCATCCGTCTTTTTATCTCCCCCCTATGTAGCACTCAGACCCCTCCTCAAAACATTTACCAAGAAAACTTCACGAGAACCCGTCCATCTGGTGGTCGAATTAACAACCCACTTGACGTGATTAATGAAAGACTTGCGTGACCGCTCCGGCGCATGCGCACTACGCTGAAACAACCGCCTCCTTCCTCCTCACTAGGCTAACAACAACGTGAAAGGCTTTTCTTTGATCAGAGCACAAAACAAACCTCGATACGAGCAAAGAGGAATCCGGAATCTTTCTTTTTTATCCTCCACACATACACACAACCCCCAGAAAGAGAGGAAAACAAACCTCATTAATTAAGCCCCCCCAAACCCTCGTTAGAAGCGGAATAGGCAGCAACCTCAAGTGTCTGACCGAAATCTAATACAATCGGAAAAACGATACGACTCGTTGTTTACAAAGTGCAGCAAAATAATTAATATTTGCTTTCCCCTTTCCCGTCGTTTGAGATCCCCCTCGCCACTATTATTATTTCTCTCGAAACCTTTAAAAAATCCAATTTTAATTAAGTAAACAGCACGTCACCTTAATTATTGGTTTAACCTTATCTCACTCAATTTACTCTTACACGCACACGGAAACTTAAAAAATGGCTTCTCATTGATATCTTGGATCAAATGATTTAGAGCTTTTCTTCATGCAGAGACGTTGACAAACTGTCTAGTAACTGGTCCACCTAACCTAATCATCATCATCAGCACGAATGAACTCTTGCATCCTTGATGGCATTGAAACAAAAAGTCTAGCTTGCGCAAAGGGGGCGAAATCAGGAGAATTGACAGGGTAGTCAAAATCCATCTACGCAAAATTCGTGAACATTATAATCGAGTTTCACTAAGCAAAAATTATCATTCAAGATCAATTATAAGTAGGGGGGAGGGCAAAATACAGGATAATTCAAAAAGAACTGCCTAGTGTGATCACCGAGTAAGTTGTAGGTCCACCGTGGGCGGCGATACAGGCAGCGATACTTCTAGGTACAGAGTCAATGAGCGTGCAGCTGAGGGATGGATGTCCATTCCCTGTCAACCATTTGCCAAAGTTCATCTTCTAAACGCGGCGATGGCGATGCATTAAAGCGACTTCCAATCGCGTCCCAGACGTGTTCGATTTGCCTGATATCAAGGAAGAATGCTGGCCAGGGAAGCAACTAGGTACCTTGCAGGGCATGTTGGCTGATGCTTGTCGTGTGCGGTCGGGCGTTATCCTGCTGGTAAATTGCACTGGACACTCCCTGAAGGAAGCAGCATTTCATCCACGTATCGTTGGGACGTCAAGGTGCCATCAATTTTCACCAGGGGTGACCTGCTATTGTAGGAGACTGCGCCCCAGACCATGATCCCGCGTTGTTTTGCCGTGTGCAGTTTCATAAAACTGTGTTTTGCCGTGTGCAGGGTACATAAAACTGTGTATACCAGTAATTTCAGAGTTACGCATTTAACATCGTAACCCGTGCTCACATGCGAGTACTAACCAGCACGTGCTACGATTCTGACTGCGTAATTCGGAAACTATTCGTTGAAATTCGATCAAATCACGTAGGTAGGGCGGACCGATTGGAGAACTAGTGTGTAGCACGGGGACATAATAGAGAGCTCCGTCTTGTATACGAATCTTCACGTATCTCGACTCTTATGCCGAATTCGATAATATAGTCGATCATATCATCCCTCTCGAAAGATACCTGATTGATGAGTAGAATAATATTGTCCATGCGGTGGTGTTTACTGATTTCGACTTCCTCGTGGATCATGATTCTGTCCTTGTCCTGTCCTTTTCACAGGACGCTCATGCACTGATCGACGTCGATCATTCTATGTTTGTTTTTGATCAGGTGGTCGGCATATGCCGACTTTCCATTCCGGTTCACCCATGACCTCCTATGTTCACGGAAGCGTTCATAAAAGGATCGACACGTGGAACCGAGTAGACAACCCCACAGTCTGGGCAGAGTAGCTTGTAAATACCAGCACACTGAAAAACATCACGTGTTTCAGCCCGCTTCTTAGGGTTCGGTAACAACCGGGAATTGTTGCATGTTCAGAAAGCATGTTTGTATGGACAATATTTTTCTATTCAACAATCAGGTATCCTTCAAGAGGGCTGATATGGTTCATTGAAGGATATTTCAAAAGAAACTTTCCAGGACTGCATGGTAAAGTGAGAACACCGCTGGAACAAGTGCGCGAATAGAGGAGGGGAGGTACTTTGAAGGAGACAAAGACCAAGAAATAAGAAGGTCCGGAAATAACAATACGGTAGATATTTAATGGTGCCAATGCGTTTCGAAACAATTTCATCATCGAAAAATAAAATTCAGTCATGATCTGGTTCGTTGATGTCTCTTCTGTATCGTTGGCTTATAATATTGTTGACGGCGTCTAGGATAGGATTTTTCTCAAATTTGGTCTGGCCATTTAGGATTTCATTCGAGAATGCCTTTGTAAATTATCTGATCATCAGGGCTTCATGAGTCAGTATTCTCCTGTGATCAGATTCTACTTGAATATCGTCATTACATCGTTAATGGTTCCGAATTGGTGTTTTTGCCTAATGAGGAGGCCGTTCAGCCAGGACCTTCTGTGCGCTCTGAATCTCTCCTTACAGAACCTTTTTGTACAGCAGACTTAAAAGGACTCACAATTGGGACAGTTTAGTTTTCGCCAAAAGCGCTGACATAAATAGTTCGATATTCTCATTCCATCCAAACACGGAACAACTGTCTGGTGACTAGCGCAGTGTTAATGCGATCCCGTAATTTATTCAAAGTGATATTATGAAGAGTCTTATACATAATAAAGGTGTTCAAAGTGGCTATTAATGGCAGCAGGTAGAACTTACATTTGATGCAGCCCTACGAGAAGAAATCACAGTGTGTGAGATCTAAGAGGCCATAACATCAGTGCTTTATCCGGGGCTGCCATTCTGCATTGTTCCGTTAGCGAACGGTCAAAGACGGATCATGCGATATCTTCACGATTAATTGTGTCTGGCATGGTTGATTTTCTATTCTAGAAGGAAGAAGTGTTTTTTAAATAAAAATTTGAATTTCAAATAAACCAGGCACGGAAAAATTTATGTTTGATCACGTGATTCGTCTTCCACCGGTCAGCATCGGTCCCCAGCTATAAAAATCACAAATCCAGGGAGTTCTTTTTAAGTCACCCTGCATTAGGATAGTTCACATACAATTGGCTCCCTCTCCCCCATACGTTCCCAAAAATAGCAGTCTGTAATGCGCCTCGGTGTGTATGTTTCTGTGTGGTATGAAAGTTGACTAAATTGTCCCGTTTTGCTACCAGATGACATTGTTATATCGTTGCGCACTCATACGTGCGGGTGAATAAAACAAGAAAACTATGACCCACGAAAAATGAGGGCGATGCGCTTCTCCAACATGACAATGCGAGGCCATTTGTTAGAAGCATACTATTGCTATCCTGGCGGCTCTAGGCTGCACATTCTGCCTTAAGTTCCATATTTACCAAATCTTGCACCTAGCAACAATGCTCTCTCCAAACAACGAAAGCGTCGGTCTCCTTCAACTATGACCAAATACAACATTATTATAAGATCCAAAGTTTGTAATAACTTTTTAAGTTATAAGAAGAGCTCGTTGTTGTGTAAACAGTAAGAGGTCATTCCTTACAAGCTTCAGGCAGCTGTTCACATGTGCCGGCAAACACTCAAATAATGGTTTGCTGCAATGCAGAAACCGCCGGAACGATGGCAAAGATTTTAAACAGTGTTGGGAAATATTTCTAAATAACATGCACTCATTTAGCTTTATTAAATTGTTTTTTAAGAAAAAAATAAAAGCGCATTATTTTTGAACGAATTTAACTAAAGTTTCTTAGTCGTGATACCACTTCAAATATTTAAAGTTAAATCACTGAAAAATTTTCTACATCTAAGAATATCTGATAAAACAAGTATGCAAGGCCCTCTCAAAGTCTTGATCCCATGTTAAAAATTGGATGACTAACACTCTGCTCTCACGAAACCCACTACGCATCTAAAAATAAAAGTCACTCGCAAACAATTACGAGATCTCTCAAAAACCCATCAACGGGGTATCTAATACGAAATCCGATATCCCAGCTCAAAAGGTAAAAACGCTTCGCTTATGAGCCCAATACAAATGCCAAGCTTTGAGCAATTACCAGGGGACCATAAAAGCGTTTTATTCCTTATAAATTACACGTGTCCCTCTGCCGTGCCTTTTACCCGACTATAAAACTCTTTAATGCTTTCTTGTTAAGATATCGATGGGCTTCGGAATATTCTGAGTCTCAGAACTACACAAACGTTAAGCGAACTAATGCTACTAATGGAATCTATCCCCCCCCCATCCCCCTTCACTCCCCAAACAATGACTCACCGCTTCACTGTGTATGGGATGCGAGGCGAAGAGGAGGCCCGAGTAGAGCGTCACTTCGTAGTCCCAGCGCAAAACGGTGATGCACATGCGGGCGAAGATGAAGGATACGAGAGCGTGCAGGGCCACATTGGTGACGTGGTATCCGTATGGATCCAAACCAAAAACCACCGAGTTCAATCTGTAAAAGAAATTAAAGAGAAAAAACTATTTATTACTGCTCCTCTTAGCACAAAATAGATATGTCTTAAATCTATGAAAAGTAAGAACATAGGTATGTACTGCTTATGTATTGTAAGATCGTTTGAAACCAGACACCTGTAGCAGAAAATACATTCACAGTATTATAATGCGTTTAATTTTATTATACTGGCCCAGAGAGCGTTGGATATTCATTGTTCCGTCAACTACAACAGAAACCAAGATCAAACTATAACATTACCAACGCTGAGCTTCACTGTTAAGACAACACATTCCAAAGATGTTCTCCTGCCTCAGAGAGGAAAAGATATTATTTCATTCCAGAGTTTTCACTCTTAGCTGACTGGCAGCGCATTCGGGCGATCTCTGAAAACTACAACTTGGTTCGAACTCCAAAATCCGCGCTGTTGTCGCCTCCAAGATGCAACATGGAAGGCGCTTAATGTTTAACGGCTCCAGCAACCAAAGGCCGCGTCAATTCGTCGATTCTGCAACGACCTTTAGGCAGCCTAATCTGGTTAAGACATGTTTTCTAATGGTCGAAATACGCTCTTCCACCACCAGCAACACCGTCCACAGTTAATTTGCACAGATTCAACTTTATCCTACGCTCAGTCGGGTCATGTGATAATCTGAGCTGCTTGGACAGCAGTACGTTCAATTGTTTATGACACACAATGGCTACCATAATTAAAATAAAAGCTGTTTATGGGGGTTAGGTTAGAATAGAACAGTACGCACTTTTACGGGTGTCCGATTCCAAATGATCAATCAGTAACACACATTAAACTAACAAACTCTGGAGATGTTCCCGTATCAATGGGCTTCCACTTTGACTACTTAGTCATCTTTAGGAAGCTTAGAGACAGTTTTGCTATATCGTTGTCAGGCGGATCCAAGTCGAGAAGTTTTTCTTTCTTTCGTAAATGCTTATACAGGGTTAATCAACATATTTGTTTTGTTCAGTGTTCCGTCATTTACAACTAGGCACTAAGACCAACCCATCATACTACCAATGCCGAGCTGCACATCGTGGAAGATGAATTACAAGACAGCCTCAACCTATTCGCCATCGTGTTCAACACACAAAACCAGCGAGCAAAGTAACATTTACAGCTCAGACACGCATTTCGCAGGGAATAGATGGTACCATAGCCCATTACTAGTTCGAGGTCAATGATTTCACCAAGAAACCCATTACCAGACATCACAGGGCCTCAAAGCAGAGGAGTGTGGAAGCGACGACAATGGTTCACCGTGACCTACTCATCGACCTGGAAATGCATGGTCGATAAAAAGCACGGACAAAAATGTGACAATCGCCTCTATAGAGGAAATTCATAAGTGGCGTTATAAAAATAATAAAATGTAAGTACAGCTGCACCATATATTATTATGCAAAATATAATTATGTAAATATGTCTGTTAATGTTAATATAATTTTGACTAACCCTGTATTAACGGTCCACGTGTCATTAGTATTGACCTGCAGTCTACTGAATATGGTTTCAGTCCCTTGTTTACTTAACCAATACAGTATATACAAAGAAGACCTTAATAATTACGGTATAGAAAAGGGAAGGGAAAATTCCACGACCTGGACTCTATCCCGAGACCACGATTACCGGTTCTCTAACCAACTGAGCTATGGCAGACACTATGTTAACAAGTGCCTTTATGGATGACCTGTATAATACGGTTATAGTATGGTGTTCGCACAAAATCGCAAAACTATCGTCTGTGTTAAAGAACGATACCCGTACATTAAATCATTTCATTTGGCTTCTTAGAAAATTAAATTTTTACTTAAAAAAACAATTTTAATTCCCATTTTTCAGACAGTTCCCCCTTAAATAATTAACAAGCCCCCAAAAGCTTTAATTCGTGTTTTCCGATTGCGATTACAAAACCCTTCACGGCAAAAGCAAATTCTGCAACATTGCATCACTTCTATTTCCAAAAAGCAAATTTTCTGACGTGGAGAGAAAAAAAAAAAGATTAAAAAAGAAAAAAAAATTCAATTGCCCTCGAGGACCCAAAGCGAGGTTTAATAAGAAATTTTTAAACGTTAATTAACATGAACTTCCTCTTCCTCCCCCCCCCCCCCCTATTCCTCTTTCGTTCTTATTTAATAAATGGAGAGAGAAAAAAAATTCTTTTGCCTCTAACACATTCTTTAGTTTTTTTTTGCCATTTTATTAATAAGTCTGTAATTATTTAAGCAACAGGAAGAAGAGGCAGAAGAAAAGAAATATTTTTAAAAAACGATTTTTTTTTTTAAATTCAGAATTTTTGATTCATGATATTCACAAAGGGAAGAAACGTTCTTCTTTCATATAATTACTTAAATGAATTTTTAAGGCCTCGTAGAGAAAAATTAATTCTTTCCAATTTTTTAAAAGTTTCAGCAAATATTTTCTTTGTATAATTAAACATCCGATTCAAACTTTCCTTTTTGTAAATTATCTGATCATTTAAGAACTCGATTCATTCGCTGTAAAATAAACTGAAGAATAAAGTAATAAAATTGCCTGAATGCACAAGATAAAATAACGATGAGCAAAAAGATAAACCCATTAGCATACACATCACACGCGAGATTAATTTACATAGTGAAGCAAAGATTGTTTCCGTTGACGTCACGGCATTTTCGTTTTTTCACATATTTAGGGTTCGAATAAAAAAATTTTTAAATATGCTGTATTATTA
Organism: Rhysida immarginata; assembly: GCA_023313115.1. Taxonomy (NCBI): domain Eukaryota; kingdom Metazoa; phylum Arthropoda; class Chilopoda; order Scolopendromorpha; family Scolopendridae; genus Rhysida; species Rhysida immarginata. Next base: position 2,155,069 of record JAHWFO010013591.1, read on the forward strand.
ATGCGCTTATCTTTCGATTTAAATAAAACTGTATGTGACTGTACAGTCGTCCTTTAAAATTATAAGCACACCAGACAGAAAATTAGTCACTTTGAGAGTTCTACGATGCTTCTATGTAAAGTACTGGGTGTCCACAAATGATAGTCCCGATTTCATGATGTTATTGTAGGTGTATTATTTAACATATCATCACGAAACTTTGCAAATACATAGAGCAACTCGCCAAGTTTTTTTTGAAAAATGTCGGGCAGATATGTTTCCGTTTGCGGCCGCTAGAGAACTACAGCTGAAAAATTGATGGAGCGGCCGTGTCGGAAATGATCATCAAGAAAGCTGCATGGCCTCCACGCTCTCCTGACTCAACCCCTTGTGACTTGTTTGGATGGGGTATTGATGGACTTAATGTTTGTGGTGATGGTATATGAACCTGGGAACTGTCAATTTGAGCAAAAGATCGGTGATAGGAGCCAGGTTTCAAAAAAAGCTTGGCGAGTTGCTCTATGTATTTGCAAAGTTTCGTCATGAGATGCTAAATAATACACCTACAATAAAATCCTGAAACCGGGACAATTATTTGTAGTTTGAATATACAAATGAATGCGCATGAGCACATTACATTACGAGATACTAGTAGCTAAGAAACGCACGAGCACTGTTAACAGCAGTTTGTATTATTCCGTGTCGAACTTGGCTGCGAAAAATGAGTCGTCAGCCAGACGGTATCTCAGTGGCAAAAAGGACTCGGAAGATGTGTTGACTGAACAGGACCACAGTCACGGCCAACCACTTTCAAACCAGGCAAGAATTGCTACAGGAAATCAATAATGGTCTGCATAGACAAGTTTGTGAAAGAACCTTAAAAAGGAACTGCATAAAATGGAGATCTGGAACAAGTTACCTCGCAAGTGTCCGATGCTCACTCCAGCTCACAAGAAAGTTCGTATGTATATCAGAACTGGGCTGTAGACGACTGGACACGGGTGACTTAAAGATTTGTCTGTGTTCGAATGAACAGTTTGTGTGCTGCAGGCGGATGGTGGCTGTGATCATGTGGCAAGTTTTCTGTACAATGAACAGAGAAGTAGGTTTAACCAGCAGCAGGCTTAATCAGCATCGTGACATTCTGATTTGGTCTGGTTGGTATTAACGTCCTTTTCAACTACTATGGTCATATCAGAACGGCGTTATAGGGGCCGCAAATTTTGCCTCGCAAGGGTTCTTTAACGTGTAGCCGTCAAAGACTACACGGGACCAGCAGCTTTACTTCCCTTCCGAAGAAGTGTGTGATATCAGGATTTCCCACTGAAAAATACTCGTCGTCTTCGGCTGGGATCGAACCCGAGTACTCGGGCACCAAAGGCGATCACGCAACTACTGAGCCACCGAGGCCGATGTGACATTCTGGATGGACAAAGTCAAGGATGTGTGGATCACGTCGAGGATGTCTATGACCCGGACGATATCTACTCTCAAGACGATAACTGCAAGATTCATAGTGTTAGATACTTGGAAGAGTAGTTCGACGAGCTTGATCAGACCGTGCAGCACCTCGATTGGCCCGCCAAATCCCCAGATCTGAATCCAATATAGAATTTGTGAGATCACCTGGAGCAACATAGTAAGCGGAAGAATCGCCGACCTGCAGGATAAATTATATGCAGCATGATTGGAAATAGATAAGAACTATCTAAAGATGCTCGTGCAATCAATGCCCAAGTGCATTAAAGCTGTAATTATAACGAAGGAATGTGCAACGCACTATTAACAGCAAGTGACTAATTTTTTTGTCCGGTGTGCTTACAAGGTCTATATAAAAGAATGATGGTATTTTCGTTAATAAATAAAAATCGCCAAAAATGGGGTAAAAAGTATCCTATCCATTTTTTTATATTATGCCTACTAAACGTTTTCTAAATTCAATTCAAAGTAAATGACTACTATAAACGATTTCAAAACACTGTTTTCCAAAGTATTACACATGCAGATATAATTGATATATATTACAGCTCACCATGTTTTCTTCACACTACAAATGTTCACATGACACACGTCCAAACTCTCTCCACAGTATCAGCTGATATGCTTGGTCGACCGGTGCTTTTTCATTTAAACATATTAGCAGTATCCTTAAATTATCGATACCACCGCAAAATGCTTTGTTTATATGGAAATTCTTTTCTGTATTCTCTTCTGAATACTCTTTGCAAAAACAGATGCACAGAATCTCGTATATTCAAACACACAGGTACTCTTCTCCTGTTTTGTAACGAGGCGAGTTTACGGTTCCTTTTCGTGTGTCGATGTTATTTATATGCGTAATACTTTGGAAAATACGGAGTTTTGAAATCGAACGAATCATTTATAGTAGCCCTGTATATATTTTATTTCATGAGCTTGATTTTTTAAACTCTGCAAGGTGCATTTTTTTATTTTGTTATTTGTTACTTCAGATTAAAAATTGAATATTGAATAAAATTTACTTCCTAATAATCTGAAAAAATAACTATAATATTTAAGTTAATGAATGAATGAATGTCATCCACAATAGTCAATTTTTTTGAGTTTCAAAGTCTTCACATCAACATCGAATATTAAATTAATCTCAAATAATATTAAATTAAATAGATAAATTAAATAATTAATATCACTGAAAGCATGTTTAACGATGTTGTGCTATTCGAGTGCATTTGTGCTTGATAGTAAGAACTTAAGCTTGGAAATAACTTAAAAAAATAATTCAGTAGTGAAAAAAATCAACCATAGAGATATTCTAAAATAAAAATAAACAAGTAAACAACTACATATATTTAATAAATACGTGTAAGCTTATAGCCATTTCTACAGAACGACATTAAAATTCCTTACAAAGCAGCTAGTTTCCAAGGTAGATAGATACCTCATGCAGAAAAAAAATGATAATCGGCCGGACCCATTAAGGTTTTATGGGGAATAAACATTAATGTATTCGAGCTGCGTTTGTTCGGAAGGAGGAGAACTCTAAATTTAATAATATCAGAAAATACAAAAACGTTTATTTTATCAAAAGTATCTCCTCCTATATCATATCACAAAAATTTATATCCTAATATTTTATATCCTAATTAAATATTTTAAAAATAATTACTTCAACAATTAGACGTCGAAGAAATTACCATAATCCAGAAAAAGATTAGGAACGTCTACAATACAGGCGAGTCCAAGTAACAATATAGGTGAGTGAGGTTCTTTAGTGGCTTTATCTTTTGCTTATTAAAATTTATTTATTATTTTATATGATCCAGATAATTTTATTCTTCAATATATAAGACACGAGCTTAGTGTTTATTATTTGCATTGTTTTACTGTAGTCTTTAGTGTTGTGCCGATTAAAATTTCTAACTTTAAATTTATACATGCAATCTCAATTTCTACTCATATGAAACCACCACCAACAAGACTTTGAAAAGTAATAATTAGATTTGAGTGCCAGATTGTTTTATTTTTACACACGATCCTCATAGAGGCTTCTATGATTTTACCTTCAAAAGAGATAATTTGACATCAACTTCCCAAGCATACAACTAAGCTACTCTACAATTGTTTAATCAACCGTTCATTCCGTATGCCCATGGGTATGGATATAGACTAGATCTATTATATTTATTTCTACTCCATAGAGATCTCTTACATTACCATTCGGGACACAGTCACGTCCACTCAGGCCAGTCACACCTGCTAAAAATTTCATCTCCATGTTTCATTAGAAAACAAAACCAGCGCACACATTTTGCTCATCCTCGATTTTGCTCGCATTAAGCACCTAATGCAAGTTGCGCCACCTATTGTTGCGAGATTACCGAAAACCCACGAAGTTTAAAAACAAACTGATAAAAATATTTTAAAATAATTATTTGATAAAATATTTTTTAAATTTTAAACTTTCTGCCCTTTTCAATTTCAACTATATACATTATTTAATTTTATATAAAATATTTTAAAAATTTTATTTATAAGTTTTAATTGAGGCTGATTATTTTTATAAAACATCTCTGGAATTCCATAAATATTTTTTAAACATTTTAGAGAAGTTTGTATCACATGGTAATTGCTAATTATTATTAATACATAAAAACCAATTACTGTGTGATACAAAAGTCAGAACCATTTTCCTTGATCGAGGCCAGAGAGTAGCATTCAAGACCTCAAAAAAAGCGAGTGGACTCCAATGTAAAAATTTTTGTATAGGTTCCATAAAGAAATCTTTCAAAGGAAGAATCAACGAGCATAGAGGATCTTGATTATCAGATTTTCCAAGACAATCCAGCAGCCTGTTAAATTTGGTCTCTGGTGCAAGGAATGTTAAGACAGTGGACGTAGCCTACTTTCTCGCAGTGTTGCGTTGTTTCATGACAATACTCAGATATTCTCTGCCACCAAAATTTAAAAACTCATCAAACTGGGCTGAAAACAAACCGATAAAACCAAAAATCTGAAAAGTTCCTTGCTGCCGGCGTTTCTTCGAAGATAGCATGTCTAGACGTGTCTTTATGACACCAGCATTATTTTACAATGCGAGGATACAAAACTACTCCCGGTTATGACAAATGACTTAATAAAGTCTGAGTATGCTCTCACTATAACGAATCTTTATATAACGAGCTGAATGGCTGGTCCAGAGCAGAATGACATAACTTCTCTCATAATGAACCACTCAAACTGTGCGCATATCCACTTATGCTTTATAATGCTATGCCTCTATCTCCGTGTATCCCTGGTGCCAATGTGCATCTTGTTGGGCTAGATGGTGGGTGGAGAGCGAGGGGGAGGAATATTTCTCATTAAATTAATGATAAATACACTAACTCAAAAAAAATATATTTTCACTGATCCTAAAACCAGCTCCAAAGAAAGTTCTCAGTTAAAATGACATCCAAAAACAGATCAACGTTTGAAAATCTACCTTCAATGAAATTTACAAATGCCGAAAAAAAATTACGAAGAAGCAAATGCTCCACCAATGTTAAAAGATTTTGAATGGTCTACGTTGAGGGGCTCAAAGTCGTTACACCCAATTTACCATGTCTGGTCAACGCCTCCTGAAGAAGAATGCTTGGGCACTGCACCTATTGTGATGTCATCAAGAGTCGCCTCCATTACTTCTTCTGCTCGATAGCGATCATCAGTAAAAATAGGCTTCTGTTATGCGTGGTTTTCATCTCATTTGTAGTTCTTATTTTAATATTAAAATGTTTATAAACTGATAATATTTTGCCGGAGATTTCGAGGGGTGGGGGGAATCCAATATTAGACGATTTCAAGAATTTTAAATCATGCAATTTGTAAAAATGGTTAACAGGTTTCAATCTTTAATTTGCTACGGGATCCAGAATTAAAAGCAAAGTGGATTCAGAGCATAAGACAAGGCCATAACTTCTATTCCTCATACAATTCAAACAGTAAATGAACATTTTTAATGACGAGAAACTTGCATTAGCCTGATTTTAAAGAAAGAAGAAAGTAATTCTGATACCGGAATTGCTTTTCCGGCAAGACAAGAGTAAGTGGGGAGTTTGACTAAAAAAAATGGAAAACCTAAAAAAAATTTGACTAATTGAAGAAAATTGGTGCTCCCAACAGGCCAAGCCCAAAACGGGGTTAATGAAAAATGCATATAAAATGAAATAATAAACAAAATGAAATCAAGGCAAATAATATCAGAGTCAAATGAGAAAGAAAAAAATCAGTAAAAACAATGCAGAACAACCGAGTCCGAGAATTAATTAATGCTACTACTACTACTACTACTACTACTACTACTAATAATAATAATAATAATAATAACAACAACAACAACAACAACAACGAGGAATATCGACCAGCAAGTACTGGAGGACAGAGCCCAAAATCAGGGTAAAAAAAAACACAAATAAAGAAGAACTAAACAAGTCAAAACAACGCTACGAAAGAATTAATGGACCAAAAAAAACGAAGAAAGAGAGAGAGAGAAAAAAAAAAGTAAAACCAAAGAAAAAAGAAAAATGGTTAATAGTGATAGTTAATCAAACAAGGAAAGATGCAGATCTTTTGATACAGCTAAATCAATATAGTTAAAATGTTCAATAAAATTGTTTATAATTTTCGTTATCGGGTTAATAGCTGATATATTAGACCTCCACTTGATGGAAGTTTTTACGACAAAACCTCTGCGCGAACTTTTCAAGCTTTGGAAATTAAAGACGCTTAATATGGTAGGCACACCAGTAGGACATTTATGGTAAGAAATTCAGCTAAAATGAAAGTGGGGTTAGGTTGGCTTGAAATATGCTGCCAATTAAGGATATATTCAAAATTTTCCGATGTATGATAAATTCTTATTAAAATACAACGATTACATCATGCACTCTACGGCGCGCATCGGTGAGTTGTGATGCGATCGATGGCGCGTCAGGATAAACCGAATAACGCAGGGGTACTGTCAATGCTAAAACACGCGGGCCGGGAAATTTCCTGATGGTCAGAGCGTTTGATATGAACTGTAGCCGCATTTTAACCCATTGAAATGCAAGCGAGCATGAACACCATTGTGTGTTCCCAATCTTGCTAGAAACAGAAGTTACGATTTCCTCGCTTTCTTCGTCACTGTGGACATTTTCTTCGTCTGTCTCAACATTATTGTATTCTGGCTAGATTGACAAATTACGATCCATTTTTCAAAATTTAATACAGTTTTTCACTCACACCAGTCCCGTAGGTTTATCATGAGTTGGTGAAGCCAGTATCACGCGTTATCAGCCGTATCACTTATCCTTGCGCGCATGAAAGAGTGCTTCGACATTTCTCAAATTTTTGAGTTTATTATCTGTGATCACAATAAATTACACCTCCGAATATAATTCGAGTATTTCTAACATTTTAAGACCATTCATATTTTCCTGGACTTCCCCTTTAAGCAAGACAACTTATACAATTGTCGGTTAATTATAAGGTTAGCATTGAAGATGTTTTGCTTGATCTGAATACTGTTTTTATGATCCATGTAATAATAATAATAATAATAATAATAATAATAATAATAATAGTAATTAAAATTTATTATTATATTCGACGAAATATACAAAGAAAATCTGAATCTGGCATTTCCAGAAGCCATTATTGGCTTATATTGGAAAGTCGAGTTTACAAATATAACACTTATAAAATAAATATACAAAATTTGAAAAACTGTAAAAAAAAAAAAGTTTTTCACAAGATAAAAATTATTACAATTATTATTTATATAAACAAAAGCATTTATCAATTATTTTATCACATTTTTTATTATCAAAAATAATAATAAGCAAAAGTTTATTTCTCTACTTCAAAACAATTTATTTTCAGTCCTTATAAATTATAGTAACCTTTCCAAACAATATACTTTTCTTGGTTAGATTATATGAAGTCAGATTTAATATCCATGTTGGAATTTTGTTTAAAATTTTTAGAATACAGTTATTTCTTTCTCTTAATCCATCCATCGTTATTATATAGTTTAAGAATTTTAATATATTCATGATTTCTAATGTTATACGGCAAATGTGCATAAATAGTACGTCATTTATTGTGTGAAAACTCATTCTGCAAACAAATATTCAACTTCTTGCCGTTCATTATAACAAGACCTGACTTTATATATTAATCCAATTAATATACATGTACATTTGGTCTTTATAATAGTCGATCGGAATTTACTTTCTGGATATGTCTCGTATAGCAATTTTTAAACTTAAAAAAAACGATAAACATCGGCTCTACACAACAACATCTTACCCTCCTAATACTGAGATCGCGAGATGCTGTGTAGCTTAACTTTCGCCACAAACCTTATTTTCAAGATCAATTTCCTCCAGAGGAAAGAAAAAACTTTCTCCCATATGAATATCCCTCATTCCAAGCACCCACACAAACAGTAAATGAGAAACAACGACAAAAAAAATTTCCCCCCAAACCTATACAGAAATGCCGTATCATCGTGATCATGTTGAAATATCCAGGATGATACCAAAAATGTGCTTGTGGAAGGAAGGTGATGGAAAATGATGACAAGGATAAAGAAAAAAAAAAAAAAAAAAAAAAAGAAATATAGGAAAAGGGAAGCCACAAAGAATAAGAATGAAAAAAAGAGCTCAGCAAACCTCGTTAGCCTCATTTTTTATCTTTCCGCCCGCTCCCAAAAACCCTACAAACGATAGTGTATAGGTTGCAAAAGACGACGACGACAGACAATACTCCCAACCCCTCCAATACTTTTATGCTGGCTGATCACGTCCTTGCCCCCCGACACACAAAACGTCTATTATAACTTCCCCGAAACTTCAATCCTCAACAATTTTTTTTCATTTATCTCTCCATCTGATTCTAAGTTACCCGAACCCCTGAAAAAAATTCCTATCATCATCATCATCACTATCACCTTCTTTCAAACGAAAGACAATCGATCGAGTAAAGAATAAAAAATTTCTGAAACATTTCTCCTGATGATGTAATTTTCTCTCCTTCGGGGGAAGGTGAAAATACATTTGAAACTATTGGTAAACATAATTACAGGTAAAAAAACGGCTGACAAATTTTTTTCCTCTCAAACATCGTTTGAACTTGTCCAATTCTTAACACTACCACGAGATACCGTTATTCTCCACTTTCGATTCCATAGACGTTTATGTTTAAAGTGAATCAACTTGGAGGGAAGATAGAAAGTACTGAAACACAGACTTACGCCTCTGTCAACATAGAGAGTGGCCAATTTATTATGACTATCTAATAGTTTTAAACAAATTAGCCTATGGCGTCACGCTGTTGTCGCTAGAGGGTGAGGATAATATAAAAAAGTAACGTGTTTGTGAAGATATGGGTAAACAAAGCGATTTGATAGACTTTGAATGTGAGATGATTACAGGAGCCCTGAAGCGAGTATCAGCAAAAACGCCGCATCCGTGAAATATTCAAGCGTAGATTTGTTAAAGAGTTAAATACTGGACTGTCAGCTAAAGAAACTGGGTCTCAATGTGCAACTTGTGGTCGTCATCGATTAGTGAATGGATGATGAAGTGGTCGATATCAACATCTCGTAGAGTTCATGCCAAGAAGCATCAACATAATATTAAGGAAAAGGTGACTCACGAAGTACTGAGGAGGTAGTCAATATAAACTGACTAGTCAATGTATTCAGTATCACAAAGTACTCATACAAGATGATGCAATAAAGAAAAAACATCTGAGAACTCAACCCACTAAACATGAAATTCTGTATCTCTGTCTACTCCTTATAGACTCTGCCCCTGTACCTAATGTTACAAGGGTCGTTCAAAAATAAACGCCTGTCCCCAAACGCCCGAAAGTTAGCAGTTTCAATGCGCGTCTGATTTGAGTATGTTTGAAAGCAGATAAAAACACCGCGTATTCCTACCAGATCGCACTGATGCATCACAAAGGAAGAAACTGCTGCTACTTGTACATGCCTGCAAACTTGATTTCCAAAACAGACACATTCCTCCGAAGAAACAACATTGATCAATCATTAGCTCTAATCATATGCTTCCATATTTACTCGTTTTATTCACGAATACTGGTATGACTCAGCAATTTACTTGCTGTGCGATGCGCAATCGCCATCTGTTGGCAACACGCGGCACTGTAGCCTACCTTCACGTATTTCAAACTGCTAATTATCAGGAGGCGCCATCACTTTTGAACCGCACTTCCAATTTCCAATTAGGTGTCCTTGTGTTGGGGTTAGTTTTAAAAATATAGTTGGAGAAACTATATGAATTGAAATTTGAAGTTCAATTCTTTTCAGGAAATTTGACTTCAACTCACGTGTGACTTGTATAGGTTTGTCTAGCTTTCTCTGGTAGTTCCAAGAATAGATTCAATTCGAACTTGGATCAAAAGTCATACAAATTCAAGATTTCTTTCAGAGATTACATATCGTTGCCTTTTCATATTACAGTATTTTCTAGTGCATAGGTCGCACGAATTTACAATAATTTTAGGGCTTGCGACTAATACACGGAAAGCAATATACAATCTCTAACCACACAATTAGAGGAATTTTCCTCTTCCACGTGAACGAAACATTCGTTCGAAAATGATGTTAAGTGGCGCAGTAGTAACTCAGTACGTTATCTTCTGAGTACCTGTTTTTGAGGCAATTACAGTGCGTGCGGTTGAATCAAAGGAATAGATCAGCAAAGGAAGTACTCTGAACTTTCTCTACGTTCACGTTCTGGAACGTTTACGGCAACGGATCTGTGCTATAATATCCGGGTCCACACAATAGTCGTGCAGCAATCTCTAGCCAGAAAGAGTATCGTGACTCTCCCTTACCCTTCCTCTACTTATCTGATTTAGCTTCAGCGGATTACCGTTTTATTCGCAAAACTGAAATTAGCGTTTTTTCGACGTTGACTACATTCAACGCCACTTGACGACTGAGCATAACCTTAATCCGAAAGAGGGCTATGCCCAGTCTTCCTAGTACTTGTACAGAAGGTACGCTGCAAGAAGGTATGCTGACAGAAGATACGTTGTCAGAAGTGCGTGACCTTAAACGGAGATTACTTTGAAGGGCAGTAACAAATCTTTTGCAATACTGCCTTTCGATTTCAGACCCTTTCACCGAACTTCATGGAGATTTTGTAAAAAATAACATTGGTTTTTCATGATTTTTCCCGGTAACGCGACTTATATAAAGCTGCGACATATACACCAGATAATAAGATACATTAAAAATTTACTACTTTATTCGCCTTAAGCAACTGTTTGCTTCGACTACGAACGCTCTCAATCAAATTGCCTCCAAAATAAATTTCTTCCTTGACTAGCCATTTGAAATGGATCAAATTGTATCAAAATCCAATTCCCCATAAGCTGAGTATGAAATCGAGTCAAGAATTCCAGGAATACAAACCTCTTTCCAATTACGCTTTCGACCAATCCGCAAGCAATTAGCAGGAAACCATCATTAAAATACACTTTCACAAAAGAAAAAGGAAAAAAAAAAAAAAATAGAAGAATTCGACCCGAATTCTATCGCATTTCCGTGCATCCTTGAACACACGGGTCCGCTATCATTAGAAGCAGCATCGCGAAGCAAAACCGAATAAACAAATTGTTACCGTTCGCTGATTGGCTGCAACGATCTCGCCGGCCAATAAGGAGGGGGAGGACAAGTCGCACTGACAACTGAGCCCAAAACCTAATGAACCTTATTACGCGGATGCCTCTAGGATGCCTAATGCCCCAACCCCGAAAAAGGAAAATGAGCGAGTTGTATTTGAGGGAAGTTGGGGGAGGGGGTAGAGGAACAATCCGATAAAAGCGACCCCCGAAATGAAAAACGCTCATATTTCGTGAGATCGTCTCTAATGAACCTATCTCGGGGGACCCCCAGCGAATTAGATGGATGTACAGGTGTCCCGAAGCATCTTTACCTCCCCCCCAACCCTCAAGCCTGCTCTCCTCCACTCTGTGTGGTGATTACACGTCCGCCGTTACTACTACTCCAGTAAAGGAATTGGGGACATTAGGAAAAATTAACGAACGGGAAAAATGGCAAGAGTGACACGCAAGAAGATGAGCTCAGGAGACACATACAGAGAAGGAAAGTGAAAATAAAACACGAAATGGTTTATACGACAACAACAACAGCAACGCAAAAGCGTTTCGAATTAGCCGTAAACTCGAGAGAGTAAAAGAAATGAAAGTCCCCTCTCAATAGTTTACTCTACACAAACAAAACTTTTCTAACATAAGCTCCATAAACAAACAACCTTTGAATACAGTAAAACATTCTCAAACGGCGACTATATCAATCCCATTGCATTTCATACATATACACAACGGCATTCATATTATCCACACAATAAGAGTTTATTGACTCCCTTTTATTTTTATATAGGGTGGAGCAAAGAAATGACACTAATTCAAATAATAATCGTTTTCTTATTGTTTTGCAATAAATATGATGTACATTAATAGAAATTCTGTATACCTTATTAAATGTTCATTTTTTGTCTATAAAAAACGGAACGGCGATTTTCATTAGCCTGCCCGTTCACCAGATTTGATGGCCCTAGAAATTTTTCTTTGGGGGTATCTCAAATCTAAAGTTTTTCACGAACTTCTGCCAAGGACCAGGGATGAACTAAAGGAGAGAATTCAGCAAGAAATCAACAGCATGTCATGGGCGACGCCGACAATGTGTGCAAAGCCAAGAACGCCATCTTATAGACAGTATCTTCAAAAAACGCATGAACTCGAACATCGGATTCAAGCTTTCATTACATCGTATTGTACAGACTTGACCTTTTGACTGCCAGAGATTCATTCTGCTATGTTCGTTTATTGTTTCAGAAACTGCCCATATGAGTCACTGGTATCAACAAACAAAAGAAAAAGCTCTGGATGTCGCCTCTACAATAGAGAAAACTGTATGTACGAGGGGCATTCAAATTCTTTTGGGCTTTATTTTTTGTAAATTTCATTGTTGTAAAAATCTAAACTTTCATTGTTGGGATGACAACTACCGTCTGTCACCTCTCTTCCGGTTGCCATGACAACCGATTGTTTGTTTAAAGGTGTACAGCGATGTCTCGACCTAAGTGGAACAACGAATAACATCAAGTTTCTACACAGCAAAGGTGTGAAAGCATCTGAAATTAATCAGAGACTTCAAAGACAGTTTAACGAGTCATGTTTGTCTCGATCATCCGTCTTTGCTTGGTGCCAAAAGTTTGAAGGAGAGGGAGAATCCACCGGCAATGAACCGCATAAGGCAAGGCCAGCAACTACTATCTAAGATGGCATCATCGCACGAACAAATCAGCTGATAAGAGACAACAGGCCGATTTATTCAATTGGCTTCAATACTGAACATCAGCACCGGCAGTGTGGAGACCATCATCCACGATAAGCTGAAATTCAACAAGATCTGTGCTAGATGGGTCCCTAAGCACCTCTCCGAGGATCACAAAACCACCCGGGTGGAAATCTGTTTCATGCTGCTGCAGCGATATGATAGGGAAGGTGACAGCTTCCTAAGGCATGTTGTGGTCACCGACGAGATATGGATTCATCACCATACTCTTGAAACCAAGCGTACGAGCATGGAGTGTCGACACACTGACTCACCACGATCCAACAAATTAAAAATGACACCGTCGGCAAAGAAAGTGTGATGGATACTGTATTCTGGGACATTAGGGTATCATTCATGTCGATTTTCTGGAAGAACGTCGAACCATAAATGCACCCTACTATTGTGGCATTTTGAGGACGTCCCTGAAGCCGGCACTAAGGAAAAAGCGATCAGTACTCCTTACCAGTGGTGTTTGTTTTTTGCAAGACAATGACAGATCACACACAGCCAAACTGAGTATGGATATACTCACGGAACTCAAATGGGACATCTTACCACATCCTCCATACAGCCCGGATCTCTCCCCTTACGAATATCACCTTTTTTGGACCATTGAAAGAGTTCTTGGGAAGGCAGAGGTTCAGGTTCTATGAGGAAGTGAAAAAGGCTGTCCTGACGTGGTTTCGACATCAACCTGAAGATTTCTACAGAACATGTATCCAGATGCTCCCAGAACGCTGGAAAAATGTGTAGAGAAGCAAGGAGATTTATAAAAATAAAGTCCAGGTCAATTTGAACGCACCTCGTAGTATTGGAATGAAACGTAAGCACCAAACCACTGTCCAGAGGTTAACAGCCACCAGATACTAGGTCCATTTATGACTGGATAAAAACTTATGGAGTTAAAAGGAGGACGAAACGATAAAAAATAACAGCAGCTTATCATCGAAACCAGGCAATGATCGACCTCTTAACTGGTGATTGTTTTCTGTAAGCAATGAAAGTATATTGTCAGATTGGCTATTAGTTCACTTTATTTGAGACACCCTTTATTTATGCTTTACATGCATTGTAGTTAATTAGAAAAACTAATAAAAATCTACTAAATAAGATCTGGTCCCTTTTAAGCGGTGTCTCTAAAGTTGCAGACTAACATTCTGCTACCACTGTACAAATCCCACAACAGCACTATAATGACTTGCCCTCTTCGACAGATATACACTTACCCGAGCGTCAAATCAAGCCAAACCGATATCGACTCAACCGTCAAAAAGGACACTTCCCCAACCAAAACGCGACTCCCCTTAGAAACACAAGAACCCGAAATCCATTTAAAGTGTTGCCAATATCTTCCGAGTGAAGATTTCTGACATCCTGACACTAAATGACATTAATTCTTATCATGTTTCTTAGAACAAACTCGAGAGGGGGGAGAACTTCTCAAAAGAGGAAAAAAAATCCCGAAAAGTCAACCTCCTCCTCTTTTCAGGACCCTTGCCAAATTCCACATGTCGACGCCACTGCGAAGAAGACATTGCCACATGTCAGGAGGAAACTGCTTTGATGACAACCCAGTATTGATTCGTCGAAAACACCTACAGAATTTCACAGAGATAGAAATGGGGAAGGGAAAAGAAAGACATTAAGTGGTAAGAAAAGTTATTTTTATTCTTTCCTTCCAAGTCTAACTTTCAGGAGAACTTGCATGGCTACTTAGGGGACCAGGGCATTCCAGCTCACCTGAACAATTGATTCCATCGATCACCTGAAATAATTAGCTCGTTTCTTAGCTAATTAAATATAAATAATGGAGGGGGTTGGATAAACAAATAAATAAACCGGGCCAAATACAATTCCATCTGTTGTCGATAAAGCGAAAATCAATAGCTGGAGTAATTACGAGGGAAAAGAAAAACATGGGCAGCGCACACTGTCCACCACTTAAATAATCACGAAGTCCGACAGGTTAATTTAGCTCCCCAGAATAACATTTTTATTCTGGAAAAAAAAGAAATAAAAGCGCTTAAGACACACTTTTTCTTATTTTTAAATCCCAACCACTTAAAGAAAACGCCAGTCGGTTTAAAGAAGAAGAAACACGCGGAAGAAACACCCATTTACAATACACTACCCTACGATAACGGAACGGACAATACCCAGATACGGGAAAAATAATATTTATTTTATTTAATATCTTAATGGACCTAGCCTTGTCAGCGAGTGGCTCACTGGTCCTAACTCGACACTCCAACACGCATAATAAATGTTCGAATGGATGTGGTGCATTATCGTCTTAAAAGTAACAGTCCTCGTTACCGTGCACTTAAAGCCGTCGATCACAACTGCTGAGGCCACCTTGCAGCAGTCGACAAAAAAGTCCTCAACCACTATGCCAGTCACAAGCCGGATAGGAGTGTTGGATGGAAGGGGTGCAGATACCGCCATCCGTAAAAAGGACCAAGACGTCAAATAGTCATCCTACATTGGGTGAATCCAACGGGCGATGGGCCTATGGATGGTATCATCATCATCAGTTGAATGTGACTGTGATAATTTTCCTGAAATATTACGAATAGACACATCCGCCATGTAGCGACTTGATTACGTATTACTCATAAGGGAAGTACACGAACATGTATCTCATAGATTCACATATCCCAAAATAACCAAAAGAAAAAAAAAGAAACTAAACACCAAGCGAGCCCCCCAGTAACTAATTAGCTTATTTCTTTTTTTATGGTCACATTCGTAATCCTTGAAAGTTATCTTGAAAATTATAATATGATATTTACGAGTCGATATTTGTTATTCATCTAAAGCTTGCAAAATAAGAAAATACTAGAGTTCTCACACTGTAAGCTGAAATGGAAGAGTTCACTTTATCGTTCTCAATAGGTGGGGATAGGTAGGGAAATATTTTCAAAATGCTCTAATTTTCTTAAATGCTGGCACTTCAACAATAGGCTGAAACGGGCAGCTTGAGTGAAAAAATTTGAGCACATATAGCTATACAAAGACCCCATTGTTAAATTGGTGTGTGTGTGTATTAATGCGCTCTCAACTTCTTTTGGTTCGATCCCGGCCGAGAACGACGAGGATTTTTCAGGGGGAAATCCTAAGATCACGCACTTCCTTCAGAAGGCAAGTAAAGCCGTTGGTCCCGTGTAGTCGTTTGCCGACTGCACGTTAAAGAACCCTTGCGAGGCAAAATTTGTGGCCCCTATAACGCCGTTCTGATATGACCATAGTAGTTGAAAGGGGCGTTAATACCAACCAAACCAAACCAATTAACTTCTTTCTTCCACTGCTTAACAATACGTACGAATCCATTTCACCTGAAAGCAATACTATCTCCTCCAAGGTATGCTTGTGCGCAAAAAAAAAAGTGCGTCGTACAAACTACGTGTACGTCTCTCGTCAGTTCTCAAAGTTACCAAGTATTCTCTACCTACAAGATTACATGAGCAAGTTACCACACCAACACTAATCGGCGTGAAATACGGTAGTCATGAACTGAGGTAGATGTCACAGTCTGAAGATGCTGGTCTTGCTTTGTGCGATTCATTTTCCACACGTTCACGATCTTCCTTGAATGATTTGCACCAACCGAATACTGAAGTCCGTGACAAGGAAGATTCACTATCCTATGCTTGAAGTCTCCAATGAATTTCAGGTCCTTTCCCACCTTCTTTACACAGAAATTGTAATACAATGTGTTGTTCCGCTGAAGTGTAAACATAGTCAGACCGACATCTCATATATAATACTAACACGGGTTAATATGGTACCCAAACAATCCTTCTAGTTTGGTGCCTATTTTTTTCGAAATGTAATTGGTGCGGTTAAGCATGCTGTGCTGTCTTTTAATGCTCTCTTAATAGCAACACACTAGGTAGCGTATAAAATGGAGTACAAATTAAATATTCACGTAAAGTTATGTCCTGTGGCATAGTGGTGTAATTATTATACATTTTTAAAAACCCCATTCACGATTCCTAGATTAGGTACCTCCTTTGTAACACTCAAGAGTAAAATTACCGTAATAACAACAAGGAGTAAGATTCCCTCCTTAGTTTTTAAGATTTACAACCAGGTGACTATTGGTAAGATGACCTTAGGAAATGAAATTCCAACTCTTATACAGAGAATACCAGTACACCGAACCATTTAAGCCTCGTTTAAGAAAGAGACTAAAGAGGAACCAACCACCAAAGGGGTGGTCAGAGTATTTCTCTTTCTCCCACAATCCTGATGAGAACGAGAAAAGAGCGAGAGAAGGGGTCAAGCGAGGTAACGATCAGGTTTATGGGGTGGAAGAGTCTACTTCATCACATCAGGTGCACATCTGTTCATTTGCTTAACAAGTGGAGATGAAGCTTTAAAGCCACCGGAAATGAGAGCGCACGTGCTGACCACAAATGACGCCATTCTTTTTCAAGGAAAAACCCCCCTTTTTTTCCTTCTTCCCTGGCGATGTTGATTCGTCGAAGGAAACCCACCCACCTCCTCGCCAACCTTTTCTGTCCATCCGTGTTTAATGGTCAGGACAAAGGGAGTCGCTTCCATTAGGCCTCGTTATCAGCTACTCCTCTCCTCGGATCCTGGTGGAAGCCGCCCTCCTTGGAAATTAATGAAACAAGTTAAGAGCAGAGTTTAGGCTCCGCTTTCCTTCCCACTCCAACCCCACCTCCATCCTTTCACTTTTCCAGTTTCTTCCGCTCCTGATAGGAGGTAAACGGAAAGTAAATGAGAAAAAGAGGGGACTGCAATTGTTTCCCTTTTTTTTCATTCTTTCTCTACCTCTACTCAAAGACAAAGGAGAAAACTTTTAACAATGGGTTTCCTAAGGAAACAAATTCGAAGAAACTTAAGAAATAGTTTATCCATTCTAAAGTTGATATCAATTTCCTTCATAAAAATTTCGAAATCCGAGATACTGTATTCCGAAACGCCCCCCTCCCCCCAATCTTGTCGATGTAATGGCATCAGTGAAATTATGTGCAAACAATGGAACGATGCAGTTGGACTTCACATTGAACACTTTCTGGACTGACTTGCATAACTTCATATTTATCTCATGACTCTTTGTAAGTTACAAGCAATAGAAGATCAAATTGTTCAACTGGAGGGTAACAAAGCGATTTTTGGGTGATACGTTGATCGGATTTTGGATATATCAAAGAAAGTAATCCAATTAGTGGCCACTAGCTCGACGGAAGGACCAAATTTTCGAGAATGTTTGAGGAGTTCTGCTGATAACAAGGATCGAAGCTCTAATAGTGGAATACATAGCACAGCATTCAACTTCAAAAATCACTCGAAATACAGGGCGTCCGAAAGTAATGCATCATAGGCAAAATCCCAATGTTTGTTCAATATGTCCTTTTTCGAATTCCGAACAGGTCTGTAAGGCGAAATTTTAGTTGTTTATTACCCTGAGGTCATAATGATTACCTATGGCATGGCATTCGTTCTCAATCCTGGTGCGTACCTAGGCCACATAGCGAATCTTCACACACCACACACCTGACTTCAGATAACCCCAGAATGAAAAATCCATTGGATTCAAATCTAGCGGCCGTGTAATCTTACTCAACAGGTCCATTCTGCGACCAATCCAGGATCAGAAAGGTTTCATCCAGCCAGTGTCGTAACGAAACAGAAATATCTGAATTTCGCCTATGATGCGAGACTTTTCGGACACCTCACCTATGAGTTTTCAAATATCTGGTAGCATCTTCAGAACTGGTCACTCACTCTTATAATTCGGAAACGCTTCCTCTCGTTTCGGAAACTCAAATCATATACAAGGCTCATTTAATAAATAACCGGAAAAGTACTATAAAAATCTAAAATATGACCGTAATAATTACATGTTTGTTACTTTGTGGAGGCATGCTTAAGCTATTCATAGCTGGGGCTGGTAAGCCCACCTCGCACATAGAATGCTGGGAAATAGTTCCACAAGATGGCAGCACCCTAACAGGAGTGCTCCAAGCTGGAGCAGCAGTGTCGCAGATGTTTGTTGAGTGAACCCGTGCTTTTGCTCCATGACAATGCCAGACCACAAATTGCTAGACCACAAAATACAAACCCCTCTCCGGCTCCGGCTTTGCGAACCAAAGATCGGCCCGGCATCCGATTGTCGAGTTCAACACCGGCTGCATTTGACGGGGCGGGCTACGTGTGAAAGCTCTCATTTGAAAACGTTGCATCCGGTGCCGGAGCCGGCTCCGGTTTTGCCGGTGCGTGTGAAAACGGCCTTACCGCGGCCGACTACAAGGACATCTTGCCCAGGGTGAAAAAGTTGACGAGGAATGCGGACTACGTCTTTCAACAGCCCGCGGTGCCAAGACCGTTCAAGAGTGGTTGGGCCCGAACATGAACTTCTGGTCGAAGGACTTTTGGCCTCCTCAGTCGCCCGACCTCAACCCTCTTGACTACAGCGTGTGGGCGCATATCGAGAGCAAGGCCTGCAAGCTCTGTCACAGCAACGTCGACCAATTGAAAGCATCTGTGAACCGCGTGTGGACCGCCATGAAGAAAGACTACAGGGGTTGGACAAAAATATGGAAACACCTCAGAAAATGCATGTCTGAAGTAAAATGCAAATTTTATGCAAATTTGAGTGATGTGCTGCTATCACCCCTATTTAGTATTGGCAATAAACCTTCAGCAAGTAGATAAAAAGCTTCATTTGTTTCTATGCCGTATTCTGTTGAGTTTTTAGTGCAATATGGCTGAACTAACAGAATTCGAACGTGGGCAAATTGTTGGAGCCCGTATGGTGGGTGCTTCTGTAACCAAGGTGTCTGAAATGTTTGGTGTTTCAAGAGGCACAGTATCCAAGATTACAACTGCATACATCAGAGTGGGAAAACCCAGTCTGATAAACATCAGCGTGGACGGAAAAATGTGTTGGATGATCGAGACAAACGAACACTGCGTAGGATTGTGGTACGTAATAAGAAGACTACAGCTGCAAAAGTTACTGCAGAACTGAATGCCACCCTCACAAACCCTGTCAGCACCAAAACAGTTCGAAGGAAACTCCACAAACAGGGTATTTCTGGACGTGCTGCAATCCCAAAGCCACTGATCACTGATCGCAATGCTAAAATCCGAAGAGAGTGGTGCCATGTTCATAAAACATGGCCTTTGGTGCAATGGAAAAAGGTCATATGGTCGGATCAGTCTTCGTTCACACTATTTCCAACTGCTGGCCGAGTTTACGTCTGGAGAACACCAAAGCAAGCTTATGATCAAGATTGTTTGCAGCCAACAGTAAAACATGGTGGAGGTTCAGTCATGGTTTGGGCAGCAATATCGTGATATTCTGTCGGCTCTATCGTTAGACTGCAAGGCCACATCACTGCCAAGGACTATCTCAACGTTTTGTGTGACCAGGTTCATCCGATGGTGCAAACTTTGTTCCCCAAAGATGATACCTTTTACCAAGATGATAAGGCATCGGTTCACACAGCTCGCGTTGGTCAGGACTGGTTTTCTCAGCATGAGGGTGAAGTGTCACATCTGTCACCCAGAATCACCAGATTGAGCCTTCGTAGTCTGTTTTGGAAAGAAACTTGCGAGCACGCTATCTACCTCCATCATCAATGAAGGAACTTGCCATTGTATTGCATGAAGAATGGTACAAGATTCCCTTACAAATCATACAGGATCTCTATTTGTCTATTCCAAGGAGGCTCCAAGGGTTATCCAACTCCATATTAATGGTGATATGTTTTTTGTTAGGTGTTTCCATATTTTTGTCCAACCCCTGTATATCCGTAACGTTTGTCGGGCCTTTAGACCGTACCTAAAGTGTGGGCTTGCCGCTGATGGCGGTTACATCGATTAATATGCATTGTGTACACACCAATATCAATTTTGACAATAAAAACCGTATCTAACTGCATCACACACGTAGTTATGTCATTTTACCGGGGGTCCTCACATGTGTAACAAAACTTTTGCAAAACCCGGTATGGCCCATCGACAGAATCAGCTCTTTAATTCCTGTTTTAAACAAGTTTTGTTTCCGTAACGAGCTGAACTCTGAAGGCAACCTCATTATCATTCTGATATTGAAAATTGTCTAATCCCAAAAAAATGATAGGTCTGTTGAGTACGGCGGATGAAAAAGTTTCATATCCAAACTCCTCCAATTTTTGTTTGGTTAATTTTGCCATATGAAGACGAGCGTTGTCATGAAGGAGAACAGGTCCTTCCCTTTTTACAAGTGAAGGGTTGTTTTGCAAAGTTAATGGTGAAAAACATCTGACTCAATGGTTGGCAGTTTTAAGAAATTCGTGGTGGATCAATCCAATCATTAACCACAGAACAGTTAGCATAAACTTCTTGTGATGGAGATCACGCTTGGTCTTTATTTGGAGAAGCATCAGGTCAACTCATTGACCTACGCGTTGAGAATTTTCATACAGTAGCCATTCCTCGTTACACATCACAATTCCACATAGGAAAGTGTCAATTTTATTCCGAAAAATGAGTGAGGAACAAACGGACAAACATGCTTTGTTGTCTTCATCTCAATTTTCCGTTTGCGCATTTTACCAATTTGCTTTAAATGTTTTCACAAACAGTTGTATGATCAATATCAAACCTGATGTAAGTTCTCATAACGTTAGCCTTTCGCTCAAAAAGTAAGTTCTGTTCGCATGCTTAGTTCTCATTTCCTATAGCCTCAGCTGCACATTTGCCGAACTGGAACTCGTTTAACAAACGTACAGAAACCTGGTCAGTACATGGCAGCATTGATAACTATAGCACAAAAATTAATTGATAGAATTGAGCAAATTGCAGTCAAGGTAACTGTTAATAAAACTGCATTGACTTCATTACCACTGCATATCTTTGTATATTCAAATTTCTTACACTAAACCACGTTACTTTACCACCAACTTGATACTTCTTCGTTTAACCATCTATACAGTGTTAAAAGTACTACGCTAATCCCTGAGTTCGCTTTCAAAATTTAAAAATTTTTTATCTCAATATTTTATGTCACCTGTCGCCTCTTATCTAAAACCCACACAACAAGAGCCTGCATACCCACGCAGTCACTATGCCAACATAACCTATGACGGTCACTTTGAAGTCCAGCAGAGGAAAAACCAAGTGGAAAAAGGCAAGATGGTGGAGAGATAAGACACGAAGTCTTTATTCTCCGTCGAGGCTCCAACCTTTGAGAAAATTAAGCATGCAACATGGTTAACCTGATAAAAAATTCCTTTTCCTGTCTCTCACCCTCACTAAAAGAAGTGGTGTGTGTCGAGGAGTAAAAACTGACGGAGCGCGAAACTTAGTTCACCCTTCCGTTCCCATGTATAATTGAGAGGCTGAGGCTTTTATCAACACGGAAGGTGTTTTAAAATTTATTAGTAGCTGAGAAAATTTCCTTTTTGTTTCCGCTATCACCTTGCTTTTTCACGTACGACTCTACATTACTACTCATATCAAGACCCTCTCTCCCTTTCATTTCTGAAGCATTAAAAGCTGCACGTTATTGTCAGTGGGTTTTGAAGCCGAGATCTGATGGGGGGGGGGGGGAGTACATATAAAAAAATTTTTGTCTAAAAATATCTTCTTTGGCCAGTTTCCAAGCTATATCCTTTGCGCTCAAGCATAGTGGTTAATGAGTGACGCACAGGTTCTCACTTGTATACAACCGCAGGGCTCATTAAGCCCCAATTCGGCCGCCTTCTTCCACTTAAATTGTAAACGATTTGGTTCTGCCACAGACTATAAATCAATTTGGTTGGAATCAACCTCATTTCATTCCTTATCTGTCCGTCTCTTTTGTTGTTGCCATTTTGTCACGAACGGCTGTGGCTTCGTGGAATCCCCCAGACCGGTCTGATTTTGATTGTAATTTTCATTTATATCTTTTAATTTGCTTCAACCCTCTCTACTGAAAGACATCTTTTAACCGTTAAGACTTCATACATCGAATTGCATCCCCAATTATTTCATGTATGGCATTGTTAATGAGGAAACGATCCTGTGACACAATTCAATATTCAATGCACAAAAAAGGTGTTCATTGTAGAGTGTATCTTGAAGTTCCTTCAAAAGTCTTCAGACAGCGTTTCGTAAACAATTTGCAACCTAGGATGTACTAAGTAACGTTCAATTCAGAAGTTCAGGAAAATTCAAATGATGGAGTCCTTCTCTAATTCGTATCTCAAAGAACGTGTTTGTATTAACAATCCATCAACGCATCAGAGGATAATATCCGCAACAATTCTGCACTCATCCAAGCCAAATGTTTGAACAGAATGGTTCTCAACTTCAACATTTACTGTAAATAACGATATAAAGAATGTACTGAGATTCTACCGGGTAATCCGAAAGTAACAGAAAAAGTAAAAAATCAATAATTCGTAAAGCAGCTCGATGCGGTTTTCACAGAAATGCACAGAAAGATGCATTTTATTGCCAGAATAGGTACCTTTGTCACTGAAAGGAGGCGCTGCAGTAGTGTGCACAGTTTGCAGTTAGGATTACAAACGTTGGTTGTGACGGCCGTCTTTCATGAGAATGACCGTCAGGACGCGGGCACGACACTCTGCACAATAGTGAAGAGAGTTGCAGTTGTAATTCCTGTCACATGATGGTGAATAGCTTATTTCAACATGGCCAATGACATTGGCTGACATGTGGCTTCAAGTATCCCATAACCAAAAGTCACAAGGTTTAAGGTCAGGAGTCCTTAGTGGCCATTCGTTTGAGAAGCGGCGGCGCACTACATCGCCAACTGACAGAGACAAATGTATCTATTCTGGCAATGAAATTTTTGTTATTTAAAAATTCCATGTCTGTCTGTGCATCATGCTATTGTCTATACTTTTCGAATTATTGAATTTTTACTTTATCTGTCCCTTTTGGATAAGCCAGTATACAGGATAAGTCAAAATAATGGACCTGATTTCAGAAGTTTACTCTGTGAAATCTAATGAACTTATGGTATTGTGAGACATGTGCTACGAAAGGTAAACGTTCAAAGTTTACTTCAAACACATCACATTCTCAGATGTTCTATGTGAGCGCCTTGCGTAAACCGACACACATCAAGCCGATAGTCTATCTCCTGCCAAACCGTTCGTAGCATGTCGCGGTCAGATCAGCAATAGCAGTGGTGGTACGTACACATGATCCTTTACAAACCCCCACAAAAAGAAATCATATAGGGTCAAGCACACAGAACGATCTTTGTTTTCCAGTCGACGCTATTTTTTTAACCGCTCGCTGCTGACCCTTAGCGATTGAAAGTAAAAACACTGCGTGAAAACTATCTGTGAAAGTTAACCTTTCGAAACACGTTTTACATTACGATATTGTACATTCGACATCACAGAATAATGTTTGAAATCGGGTCTATCATTTTGGCTTGCCCTGTAATGTTAACTTCCACTGTTCAAAAGATATAACAGAACTATCCAGAATTCGGCTTCAATCTTTATGAAATCAAGAGTGTACAGCAGATGTTATTTCAGGAAAACTTTAAACATTTTTATGTTATTCAAAAACCATTCGAAGAACATGTCTCCATTCTCAACGGTCAAAGACCATTCAAAGAATGTCTTCATTCTCACTGGTGAAAGACCGTCCGAAGATATACTTCTTTTCTCAATGATCAGGGACCATTCCAAGATTATACAGGTCGAGTCAAAAAATTCTGTGTGAGGAAAAAAAAACTATACTCTGTTCAACGAAAGGAAAACTGGGCGTGTCCAGTTAAATTTCCAATTTCAATTGTTAAACATTGTTAATTTATTTAGCAACAATGTCTAACAATTGAAATTGGTAATTTAATTAGATACGCCCAGTTTTTCTTTCGTTGAACAGAGTATAAGTCTCGGGACAATAGGTTTTTTTCCTCACGCCGGCTTTTTTTGACTCAACCTGTATATCCAATCTTGTACGGTCGAAGACAATCTATTCATTGTCAATATTCTTGACCGTTAAAATGGAGACATACTCTTCGAAAATGTCCAACATTTTTCTCATTAGTATTTGTGTATTAGACAATTTCACTTTTTTTATGGGAACGTTGTATGATAAGGAGTAGGTGGCGTTAAACCGCACAAAATGATAAGGGGTAGGTGGGTTTAGAGGGTCTCCTAAAAGGACCTGGCGGTTTTTAAGAATGTTCGTGCACGTTTGGTATCGTCATGGCCGACCGCGGATGTATAACAATCCTTGCCAATTCGCTCGAATACAGTAACTAGTTGTACGAGAAATTTAAACGAACCGATAATGTTGCGGATGTGGTGCGAGCATTCTTGGACTTCCGCGGTCGGCTATTACTGCACCAAACGTGCAGGCCGTTAAGAATGTCATTACGCGCAATCCGACAATAACGATCTGCAAAACACAAGGAGACATACCAAAACTTTCCTAACCTCACCCATTAATCTCCTGCAAAAATAACTTTAATAGCTGTCACCGTTTGCCTGCTGTTCCATATTAAAAACCGTCAATTTTTTTTAGGACACCCAGTATTTGTTCATACATTTTGATTTCCGAGAAAAAATTAATGGGCATTATTTTCTGGGCAATGTTTTGTAAACCTGAAACCCATCATGTATTATTTCCACTCTTTGCCTCCTGACAAACTAGAGACCACATGCTTTCTATATGAAGACAGGACTTTTACAATCTGTCTAAAAGCTGATTCGGTTCCATACAAAAAACATCAATAGAAGAAATAAAAGAAATTGTTTTTGGCGGGGAGAGGACAAAAGAGAAAAGAGCTCGGAATAAAAAAGGGACAAAAAACATTATATACAGTGTCTGTCAAAGCTCCAGGCAATAACATTAATGGACATCCACGAAGAATAGAAGCAAATTTTCCAATCCTCTTTCTTTTCTTGAATATTTCATAAACTGGGGAAAAAAATTCATTTCGATTTTTTTTTCAAAAACAAAAAATTCTCGCGTGTACTGCTTTATAAGAATAATAATATTTTTACTTTAATGTTCTCTTAAAAAGAGAATTCAAACAAAAAAAATTTTTCTCATGTCAATGACATCGTCAAAAGACAAAACAAAGCATCATCTTCAACAACAAAGAAGTTCAATTAAAAATTCTTCAAAAATCAGAACAAAACTCAAAATGAAAAGGCCAGACAACTGCAATGGGAGCCCATCACAAAATCCCAACAAAACATGACAAAACCAGAAAACTTGCAGCTTAAATCCACCAGAAAAGGATCATCAACGAAAACATTCTTAATAAAGAAAAGTAAAACTCAAACCCAAACTTCAATTCTCATAACCATCAACCGAATCGAGCGCGACAATCGACCAATACAAACACTTTAGCCTCAAACACACAAAAGGTAATACTGATATCGCTACATATACAGCACATACACCACAACAAACCGTTAATGTTTATTGACTTACTCAACACTATATTCGATAGGCATATAGCCAGAGAAGGGTATTCACCTGTCTCTAAATTGATAAAGCCAATTTCCATTGATTGCCCATACGAATCAATTACGCAAGCAAATCAAACACTCGTTTACAATATAATACTAACAACAACAGCAGCAACAACAACAAGGTTACTCAAGACACACCCGCCCTTTCTCCGATACAAAATAAACTTTGGGGATAAATGAAATAGGAAATCAATTAATTGTCTCGAGGATCATTATTTATTTATTTCATTATTTATCTAAGGCTTTCTTCCTTAACAGTAATCAATAGCAACCCGGATGTGATCAATAAGGTAGAGTGAAATAAAGCTTAAATCCATTTAGTCCGAATTGATCACAATCACGTCGAGACCCCTTTTATACAAAATTAATTATATGATAAAAATAAATTATACATAATAAGTCTCAACACTTATTAATAATGAATCAATTCTTGTTTGTATAGCTTGATGCGCTGTCATTTGTTATTTTCATATCGTAATTGAAATCGCATATTGATAAATTATACTTGCGTCTTATTTACCAAACATCCATCTTTATTGATGTTTGTTGCGAAAATAACGCATTTGATTCATGAAATTTAACTATTCATTCTATTAAAAATCAAAGCGTAGTGCAAAACTAGAAGGCTGCATGTATAAGCGGGAGAGACGGGGGCTAACTGAGACAGTAAATACATTTCATTTTTTTATCCATTTGCTTAGAGCTCAGGACATTATTGACTACCTTTTTATTTTCCTGAAGGCAACGAATTTAAAGAAGGAGTTTAACTCCGAATTAACTCTTTTTTTAACCTTTTATTACTCATTTGATGCAAAGTTCGCGATATTTTTTTGAAGAATATCTGTTATAATGAATAAAACTTGGCTCTTATGTGATTAATTTAGTATAGCTTTCCCTTTGAAACGTAGAAGAAGCACATTCAATACATACATACTTAGGTCAGAGGGAATTTTTTTTCTCAAAATTTCAACATATCTTCACGAATCATGAGTTTTTAAGTCGATTTCAGAAAAAAAAAATTTTGAGTTGGGGAAACGAACACATAGGTAAGCTAAAAATATAGATCCGTAGTCTTATTATTATTATTACAGTAGAGCCCCGTTAATTCGAGGTAATTGGGGCTGACTGAACCTCGAATTTAGAAAAACACGGATTACATAGAAAGATTTATTTTACAATACATGTACAAATAGGTAAACATACTAACATAAAAACTTTAAAAAAAAACTGTCCAGAGTTTTTTGCTTTTTTGCGTTTTTCAGTTATTTTATCCAGTTAACAGGAGTTTACACAGGATGTTTCCTGAACATCGATGTTCGATTTGCATCCCTATTTAAGAATGATTCAGCTTGAATTACACGGAACCTCGAACTATCGGGGCTCTACTGCATTATTACTATTATTATTTTATTATTATTATTATTGTTATTGTTAAAATAAACCCTACAAATCCCTTGCATTGAAGATTACTGGGCTAATTGGTACTTATGGCAACTATCCCCTAGCCACGATGTAGATTTTAAACGGTTTTTACGAAATGAGCAATCATAAAAATCATTATGAACCAGTAACCGCTTAAATTCTGAAATGTGGAGCTTTATAAAATACATAACATACCTTTCCTCCTCAAGCAGCAGCCTCAGAGAAACTCGTTTGCGTACTTCGAAAGTTTCTACGCTTCTCAATTACTAGATTTCTTTTTGTATCGAGAAGATTAACACATACAGAGGACAAATCAGATATGGTTAATTGATCATTTCGCTGGCTAATGCTGCATATGTTGCCCAATTTTAGAAATTTATCACTATGCAAACTAGCTCCCGTTCCCCTCTATCATAGAATGCGCATGAAAATCTATGCATCGAACCGTCTCTTACTAAATTACGAATAGTCAAGAGGTTCACCATAACCAACATTCGGTCTGTAGATCTCGAGAGGCAGAAGTTGTTCTAGATCAGAGAATGCATGTTCTATCATATTGCCTGCTGCTTGCTGGAACGTATTATAATCTGTTATTATCTTTGTGAAAATTGTATATAAACTAAACATCAACAATAATGGAACAGTGAGTAACTTTTTTTTAAGTTTTATAGAAAAACGAATATCATTGAATAACAGAAAATATTCACAATGGAATCAAGCCAAAAACTGTGGACACAACTATAGAAAGAAAAATAACTCCGAAAACACTATTCCACATAATAAATTTTAATGACTCAGATGTACATTTCGGAGTTATTTTTCACTATTCCACATAATAAATTTTAGTGACTCACTGATGATGGAAATTTCGTTTCCGAAATGTACATCTGAGTCATTAAAATTTATTATGTGGAATAGTGTTTTCGGAGTTATTTTTCTTTCTATAGAAAATATTCAAATCGAAAATAGACGGAATATATGAAAATATTTTAATAAAAATAATAAAATCGGACATAAGATAGTAAAATCGAACCAAAATATTCAAATTAAATAATCAACAATCACCATGAAAGTAATCTTACCGACTTTACAAAATGTATAAATCTCACCATATAAAAATCGAACCATATGAAAATATAAGCTTTATATCAAAATTTAAAATTTTTGAAGGTTAAATTTGAAGATATAGGAGGCGAGTCTAGATTTAATCAATACTTAATTTATACTTTTTGGCTTACGCATTTCGAAGCTTTTGCGCTTCTTGTACAGGGCCTTTGGGAGATGATAATGGGGTTGATAGTAAATGACGGAACACTGTTTCAAATATTTTTCAGCCAATCAGGAATCACTTATCAGTTACGTACTTATTCTTGATTTGGTTTTAAGAAATGAGGTAAGACGAAGATGCTCAGTTGGAAAAATAAATAAAATCAAAGGCTAAATAAAAGAGATTAAAATTATATCGAGTACAGGTCGGGATAACAAAGTCAAATTAAAAATTACAGAATAAAATTAAAATATAAAAACAAAATACAGAATTATAATTGTTTTTTAATAATTTGAAGTATACGATGCGCGATCTAATTCAAGATTGTCATTTAAAAAATATAATATAAACATCCGTGGTTTAAAAAGAATTAATTGACATTTGTTTTGAAACATCAAAAAAAAGTAGATCAAACGAAGGTAAGGTTAGGCAACAAAATTACATTGGAGACTAAATTCAAGACCATTCTGAAGTCGAA
Source organism: Rhysida immarginata (assembly GCA_023313115.1). Lineage (NCBI taxonomy): Eukaryota > Metazoa > Arthropoda > Chilopoda > Scolopendromorpha > Scolopendridae > Rhysida > Rhysida immarginata. The sequence continues at coordinate 2,184,582 of JAHWFO010013591.1, forward strand.
GTAAAGACTATACAGTTGTTGTAATGACAGGCTTATTCGTGATATTTGATGCAATGATACTATGATACTAAGATTAAGGCGAATGGATCGTCTTTTTTTTTGATAAAAGCATACACCAAATATTGAATTAATAGCTCAGTATAATATTTTCAGTTACTTTCTAATAAAATATCCAGGGCCGAGAGGGCTAGGGCGTAGGCTTTCTAGTTCTCGAGTCCAGCTGGTCGTGGGTTCGAATCCCATGGCGGGCATGGATGTTTGTGTTTGTCCCGGGCTGCGTACAGATATACTTTATTTAAAAGGCGCAAAATGACCTTAGTAGTCGACGCCAAAAATTCTAATAATAATAATCTAATAAAATATCAAATCGAAAAAGATGATAGACATCTTCAGAATTCCCATTTTTTCATTTTGATAGTAATATCATTATATAGACAAAGCAAACTTTCAGAACGAAGCCCGATTCCTTAATTCCTTTGCGACTCTTAACAAGAGCAAAGAGTCCATATTAATAAACGGAGACAATCAAACCACAAATTACAATCCCAGTCTCTTAAAATTAATTTTCAAATCTTTACAACAACAACACAAACTATGTCTTCTTTCAAAAATCTCAAGAAACCCAATTCCTCCTCAATTCCAGCAGAAGCCATTAAAGATTTCAGCTATAACGAAATTATCCGTCTTTAAATTAATTATTCAAATTTGTTTATTCGCTCGGATGCCCCCCAATGGCGTCAGCCTAATCCCCAAAGAGAGCCAATGGAGCGAAAGTCTTTTCCTTCTTTAATCGATGAAAATGTACTACAAAATCCAAATCACAGAACGCTAATAAAACTGATCAAGCAATCTACCTATTCATCTATTGTTATTTTTTACTATTAGATACCTCTTATACAGTAAAAAGTTTACATCGCTTAAAATAAAGTTTTCATTAATGCAATAAAAACGCATGAACTATCGCGACTGAACTGTAGACTGTCTCAATTTAACCTAACCTGTTCTTCATTGAGAAACAGTACACACCCAATACGCAATAAAAAATGTATAATTTTTATTAAATGTTTAGGAAAAAAAGCATATTTGTTTGAAAACCTAGTACAGTATCTGATTTTTAGTTCTTTAAAGTAGGCTTTGACAATGATTTAAATACTAGAATTCCACCCGTCGCATGACGGGTAAAGAAATGAAAGTGGAACATCAATTGCAAACTTACATTCTGCAACAATATAGGCTACTGTTCATCTGCATATAAAATAAATTGGGCAAGTGCGAGTCGCACTCGCGCATCGAGGGTTCTGTACTACCATATATTTATCAAAATATGCCAGGTTCTGGAGGGTGTGGCACTGTGTTCTCGATTTCGGCTTTTTTACATATAATCTATAATAGTTTAAATGCCGAAGTTTACAAAATAAGCGCTTTGAACAATAAATTAAACTCGCGCTCTTCTTAGGTTGTTTACTTTGTAATTTGAACAAAAGCGCTTTGAACAAAAAAAGTTTTCAAATATTAAATTAACAGATCGCCTGAAAAAAGATTTTATGTTTGGCGTTACGTAAGTCTTGGCCAGTTTTTCATTATTTGTTGTAATACTTTAGTGTTTGAACTACAATCTTGGTAATTTGACGCTTGTATATATAACCGTTTTTACGATAGAACAAAAGAAAAAAAATTTGGAGAGACCAAGAGAATTATTATTTTTTTAAAGGCTCGGATAGATTGTTGTAACTTTCTTTGTTGGCCTCGGACGGACAGACGGATAAGAGAATTATACACTGGCGGAAAAAAAAAATCCCAACACCATGAAGGACTTGTGCTAGATAAATGAAATTTGGACAGTATATTCAGCTATGGTATTTATTCAATTGATTCAAGTTTCAAGGTTACAACTTATAGGGGGCGCCACCAGCGCCACCCTGTACATGGTGAAAAGCACGGACTTTAGTACCCGCTGTAGTCGCCGCGCTGGTCTATGCAGGCCTGCACACGTGCATTCATACGGTCTTAGAGATGCCGAATGTCATTTTCCGGTATGGCATTCCTTGCCTGTTGTACCTGGATGGTCAGATCAGCGACAGTTGTTGCTGCTGGTGGAAGAGCCCTGATACGGCATCCGACCATGTCCCAGACGTTCTCGATGGGCGACAGATCTGGTGAGCGTGCTGGCCATGGTAGGATGTGGACACCCTGAAGGGCACGTTGGGTTGCAGCGGCAGTGTGGGGTCAAGCATTATCCTGTTAACAGCCCCCCTGGCATACCAGCCATGAATGGCAGCACAATGGCTTCAACAACCATCCGAATGTAAACATTTGCCGTCATGGTGACTGGGATAACCACCAGGGGGTCCTGCTGTCGTAGGAAATCCCTCCCCACTCCTCTCCCGCCAGGGGTGGGGGCAGTATGCCGACGACGGATACAGCTCGGTAACAGGGCCAGTATGCCGACGGAAATCCCTCCCCACTCCTCCTCCTGACCCTTGTGCGATCATCACTCTGACCCAGACAGAAACGACTTTCATCCGTGAAGACCACACACCTCCATTCTGCCCTCCAAGTCGCTCTGGCTTGACACCACTGAAGACGTGCCGCACGGTGTTGAGGGGTAAGAGGCAAACATGCCACAGGGCGCCTGGAGTGGAGGTTCCTGGCCAGGAGACGGTTTCGAATTGTGCGTGGAGTGACGTTGGGTGCCACAGCAGCCCGAATGTCCGCTGCAGATGCTGTCCGATTTGCCACAGTCATCCTACAGATGCGCCGGTCATCACATACACTACACGTCCTCGTTCGAATTGGGTTAGCTGCCTATATTCACGTCGCAGTAGCCTTCGAGGCATGTTTTACGTACTCTACAGTATCACACACGTCCACAAGTATCTGAAATGACAGAGACTCGCGTTTGATCTCCTTTATATCTGTCATTGGAATGTCTCATTTGCATGTACAGGGTAGCGCTGGTAGCGCCCCTTATAAGTTGTAACCTTGAAACTTGAATCAATTGAATAAATACCATAACTGAATATACTGTCCAAATTTCATTCATCTAACACAAGTCCTTCGTGGTGTTGGGATTTTTTTTTCCGCCAGTGTAGTGTTAGAAGATTCCTTAAAGGCCCTTCAAATTTGTTAATTATTAAAGAAATACGATTGTTGCGATGGCGTAAATCTTTGTTGACTGTTTCACTATCGCACTGTTTACAGAATAACGCAAACACTGGCGCAAAGAACAAACTGTGCCTGATATGAGCCTCATAGTGTTGTTTAGTTGGGTATCTACCAGTTTAACATGAGAGCTCCGATTCCAGACTGGGGTACAGTATTCAGCAGTTGAATAACAAGTGCAAGGGTTGACATTCTTAGAGTGTCTGCTCCACACCCCCAACTTGTCCCATCAAGCTTAGAGATTAAGTTAACCCTAGTTTGAGTTTATCTTTAGTCTTTGTGAGATGTGAGTTTATTCCCAACTTCTTCTCCATCTCACGGCTCCCAACGCTTAGTAACATAGCCTCTGCTTGGATCAGAAGAGAACAGGCAACAATCAAGTCCTCCAACACATAAGGACAAAGCCTGAGCTATCCATCAACACCATACTGAATAATCCCTAGACCTAGACATCCTGTCTGGGCTTTGGATGACACGTCCAGCGTATCCTGGTTGGAATATTGGTCCGATGCCAACTTCACCAACAAGCACTTAACTGATGATCCAACAGTTAAACCTCCTGGCTTTAATCTTCCTAGAAAGCTATGGACTGAGCTGAACAGGATCCGTACAAGACAGGGCAGGTGCAGAGAGTGACTCTTCAAATGTGGATTTACTAATACCATCTCTGTGACTCCACAAACAATGGGACCATATTATATCAAGATTGCCTGATTGCGTGACTGATGATGATGCCCTGGCTTGGATTTCCAAATTGGATATTGAATTGTTATCCCACTTCTATTTATCCATTGTCATATTTCCTTTCTTTTTGCTGTGATTTTATGTATCATGTGCAATAAAAAAATGGTGCAAACAAAAAGGAATTTCAAACAATGTATACACTCTCCAATTTCAATTATACACGCCCAGCCAGTTTCGTTGAGAAGATTACATTTGGGTATAGACAGTCTTTGAAATATAATTTCTATATGGACAAGGAACTAAAATGATCCATAGGAACATACACAGTGGAGCCGTAGTATTATGACTACCAGCTAGTAACCAGACGAGCTGATGGGAGAGAGAGAATAAGACTGATGTAGCTGCTTATCCTTAAACATACAAAAGATAAGAACAAAGAAATAAATTACTTTTGTTATATTCCTAACAGACCCGTATGGCAAAGATAAAATAATTTTATTAATAGATAAAATAATGGTATGGTAAGTTTTTTTTTTGTATTTAATAAGGCCTCGTCACTTCAAAATATCCGGATAATCCGAACAAGGTCCAAGTGAAATTCGGCCTTTTCTTATAAGATGAATTAGTGTTTCATCTTAGGGAACCTTATTTTTTTTGAAGAGCTATCGGCTTTTGGCTTTATTGCCCACTTCCTTTTCTTTTTGTATTCCCTGATGAAGGCAGGGACCGATACGATATATCGAGTAAAACGGTATCGATAGTCGACGATTTTTTTCGATATTCGAATATGTCAAAGTAGATGGTTCAATGATTGCAGCGTTGGGGTCTTCATGGGCTGTATAATGGAAAACACCGTAGATTATTTCTCACAGAAGTCACCAGATGGCGGGATTGTACTATGCCCTCTAAGGTAGCCATTTTTAATATTAAGCTATGGGGAAAAGGGCGGATTTAGGTGAATTTCTGAAATTATGAGGGGAGAAAATTCGGTTTTTAAAGATTTACAGAAATTCAATACCAAATGAAGATTGTTAAAAAAAAAACTTGTTTAAGTGCCAGATGGATTTTCTTCGGAAAATTCGCATAGAAACTTGCTCTTTTTGAACATCATTTTGCTCAGTTATATAATTTAATAATTCCATACGTATATTTAGCCTGTCATGTTTAATTTTTTGAAAACAACAGCTATTACAAACTTTAAATTTGCACTTCTGTTAATTTTTTAATAAAAATTTATTTTAGAAATTCATTTCAATTGCAATCAAAACCACGTGACTCGTTATAAAACAGGTCCGCATGGGCATAGACAGGTGGGGGAGGGGGGGAGGAGTCAAATACATATGTGAGAAGAGTATATGGAAAAATGCATCAAATACCAGCTCCATCTTCGCTGAATAAAGCAAATATCAATACTCCAAAGCAAAAACAAGATTTATTATCAGATTTTAGATATTATTCTAAATTCATTATGTTTATTTCGTTATAAAATATTTTTACTCTCATTTTTGTTTAAAGAAGAACGAACTTTGGGCTTTAATTTGCACTTTAATTTTTTATTCTGCTAAAGTTCTCCAGGGCTGCAGGTCTAATGCTGTAAATGATAGCTGATAGAAAACTAGCGCCACGGACAATACCGAAACTACGCGATGTTCCTCATTGTTTCGTTGCTTCCAAGGGCCAGGATTATAATCGTGTTCTAGGAAGTTCCCCCCCCCCCTTTTTTTTTTCTTTTTGGTTGTATATCTCATATATGTGATCCGAAATATCGGTTAATGTAACAATAAAAAAAAAGAAAAATCTGAATAATCAAAAATCGAATAAAATTAAAATTTAATAATTAAAGATCAAAAAATAAAAAATAAAATAATCGAATAAAGTAAAAATAAAACAAAATAAACTAAAATAAAATCGTATAAAATAAATAAAAGAATCGATTAAAATGGAAAACCGATATGTCTACTAAATATCGAAACGTTTCCATTATCGATATCGTATCGAAATTGATGTTTGGTCTCAGACATCGAGTCCGTATAATCCGAAATTCTGCTAATCTGAACACACCTCAGTTTCAATTATTTCGTAATAAAGGGGTTCTAATATATTACTTTTATTTACTCAGCAACCGGCTATTCACTGAAAAAGCGGTTATTCACAGAGAAGCCTAAGGCTTTGTTTGAATTGCCAAATGTTACAACCGTAACGGGGTTTTAATAAGTTTAACGAAAAGAGCAAGCGTGTAAATAACTCGAGTCTTTCAAATTTAGACATTGAAATACGCACAAAAGATAGGCATAAAATTTTTTACCGTATATAATAGTACTTCCTTCCGAACGACAGCAAACTCTTTGTCAATGTTATTCTAACAAAGTCTCCGCGTAATCGCTAATACTTAAAGCTCTCAACTTTTCCTTCCCTTCATCATTTATTTTCTCTTCCTCGTCCCTATTTGCAAATGAAGACATGACACAAAAAAAATAAATAAATTCTCAAACAAAAAAAACACAACAAAGAGAGATACGCGTAGCTTTCAGCAGAAAAGCTGATTTTTCATTCCCTTTTTCTTTCAGGAATATTTTTTTTTCTTCATCCTTAAGGTTTTTGTCTCTACCCCAACCTCCTTTCCCCCTTCTTCACTCTCTTTTCGCTCCGTTTCTAATTCAATTACACGACAATTGACAAGGAAATGTTATCTCTCTTCCCAGTTCTAATTAGGATCTTAAAAAGGTTAGAGCTAAAGCGATTCTTTGTGTTTCGTTTCTTTCTTTTCCCTTTTTCTTTTCCCTTTTCGATTTTTCTTCACCTTCTAATTTTTTTTCTTCTATCATCTCCCAATCCAACACAGGCACACACATCATTCCTATCGCAACAGTCTTAAAAAAAACATTAAACAACAACGAAGTATTTTACTCCAAAATTAAATTTCTCCTCAATTAAAACTTTCTTCACTTTCAAAGGAAAGTCGATATTCGTTTTCTACAAGGAAATTGTAAAGAATTTAAAAATCCTCCAAGTCCGAAAGCACGGATCTGCGCGGTCCTATTTGGCCGAGTTGAGCTCACTTGACTACCGGCGGTATGAATGCACATCTTCGTGCTCGGGGCGGCGATGGTCCGCTGAGCACAGCTCGGATTTCGACTTCGGCCAAACGGAAGATTGTCGGCATACACCGTCCACAACATCACAATACACAAATAATTCTCTGAAGCTACAATCTCGTCAATTTTAGAGATGCTTACAACAATTCTTCCAGCAATTTTAAATTTAATCCTCTATGCATTGGTCCTAGTTTTTTTCCTCTTGGAATTTCCGGGACCAATAGCTCAAATGTAGCTCGATATGTAGTTGCGGGGTTCTGATAGTTTCAAAAATTAGATTTTTTTTTCTGGTACAAAGCCTCAACTAGGGGCAGCAGCAGATGTCAGCTATTTGATATACATGAACTATACGGGGTGTATCAGGTTCGATGGTCATAAAGTACCTAGCGTGATCCTTTGCATGATTACAAACTTAAAGTTCCTTATCGAAAATGTGGTTGAGTTTATTCAAATCCTTTTCAAAAGCACCCTGTATATACGAACTACTTATTCAATAAATATTTGTTTATAAATTAAATTTTCTATTGTGATGCATTCACTATTGAAAAAACTGCGTTTAGCACTGTTGAATCAAACACCTTCAAACGGAACGGCTGGAGTCATATGGAGCTCTGATGTCATCCAGTCGAAGATTTTGTCAAGCTTTCTGAAGTTCTACTCGATAGAAAGGAAAAAGTTCTACGTGACATGCTATCAAGCAAAGTGAGATCAAGTGACCTGGGAGGCCACGCAAGAAGAGCTTAGCCTTGTCAGACCTAAGCCCAATCAAACGCTGAGGCTGAGTGGCAGTGATAAAACACGAACGCCAGGGTAACTGTCACAAACGAAGCTGGCACGTCCCCCCCCCCCCATCCCAATCTACCTTCATGGAATATGCAACAAACATCGAATATGTAAGCAATGAATTGTCTAAAAAAATGTCCAAATATGTCGACTAGATCTCGCCTGGACATCAAGACATTTCATTTTCCTTTACCAATGAATATCCATCAATCTTGGATATCCTGGGGATATTCACTCGATATTACATTTTGGACTTCGATTTATGACAAGATTACTACATTATTTAGAAATCCATCGAATGTTATAACTTTTATGTTTGTTAAACGTGGCTTAGATACAGGATGGCCAGATTTCGAAATCCCTGAATTATGCAACATGTTGTACAGCTTTTAAACCCCGGTGAATCATATGCAATGACTCTGTACTTGACCTGAAAGCAGAAATGTTTAATATTCATAAGGGGATCCCAGAAAAGACAATTCAGATGAATCACTCATGTACACATTTATAGCCATTTAATCAAAAATACTAGGAACAGGTGGCCTCTTCAAAATGGCTAAGACTTTCCCCAACCAGCCATTTAATTCAAAGCGGAAAACCCGATTTCCCCACTCGGCTTCCTTCTCAGCTCAATTCCACTGGAAATGACGTTTCCAGGGCCAAAATGAAATTTTCAAGCACGCAAACTCTCTTTCACCAACCCTTGAAGGAACCACGATTGCATTTTACATGTACGCATGCCCCCTCAAAAAAAAGCCAATGATGAATGGGTTACCATTCTTACGTACATTAGCCCAATGCATTTCCAGGAAATAAAAATTTAACGAGTATGCTTCAAATTCCAATACACGAGCGAAAGCAATAATCGTGTGGTCAATATAAATCTCGCCGACAGCAATATAAACATTTGTGTACTTGTCATATGAAGTAGCTTATGACATCGTATAGTCATTAGAGCTCTCAAGTTTCAAAATTCAATTACCTTCTAAAGCCACAGACAATAACGCCAAACACAGGAATTACATTATTCAGTTAAGGACCAAAGCAGATTACAAGTATTTACCCAAAAAACGGAATGCGTAGAAATGTGATTTCTTTTCCAAACTCAGGTTCGCAGAAAATAGTTCTCTGACAGTAAGGGGTCTTGCTAAACCGTATGTTGAGAATGATTGCTCTATACTCTGAAGTTTTATCTTTGCAGCCAATATATAGATACCCAACATAAGAGTATTTCCTTGCATGTTGCGTGAATGATGGCATTTCTTTACGGGAAATGTCCTGCTCCTGTCTTCAGTTGGTACCAGTTATTTGTTGCGATAACTGGACGTTCTATGTCGGTTAGAACCAGGCAAACCGTCTGCTAAGTGCAATCTGTAATAATCATTCCCGTACAATCATTAAAACCGCAGAGATAGCAGAAATCAGCCACATAAATCTGACAGAGAATATGCATATGATACAGAGTAAAATGTGGATAAATGATAATTAGTTCCTAACATCTAATGGCATGGAATTCCAAATACTGATGCATTAGAAGTGATTCTCAAGGAAAGCCGAGCATCGTAGGAATTAGTTTTATATCTGTTTGCTATTCTCACCTGATGAGCACTGGTTAACCGAGCCCACGAATAATATACAGGATGTGAAGGAGCGTTATATTCTCTTTTAGATTTGAGTTGGCTGTTGGAGTAGACATTGTACGTAATCCTCGCTGATTGCTGAGGGGAAAGGCCTCTATAGTAAGCGACTTTTAGATTATTGATCATTATTTTGAAAGTTGAGGACCCCAGCGTGTGTCAATATTGCGTATCACTTTTTAATAGAAAGCTGAGGTAAGAGTCAAACATTATGCCTACAGTATGCATTTTGAATGAGTAACTCGGAAAGTACTTTTTGGAATATGATCAAATTTTAACGGTGTACACAGTTTATGTACCCTATTATTCCTCTAAAATTGATTACCTAGGCGTTACAGAACCTGAGTTATTAACTTGTTCATCTTGGTGGTGGCATTTTTATTTCTGTTAATATATCTTGTCGTTAGCGGTTAAATTGCGACCCATGTAGTATGCTTAGAATTACCCATACTGCCTCCTCAAGAGTTTGTAAAAGTATTTTTAAAACACCCTGTATATCGTCAAGAGATGGCGCTACTGTCATCGATTTAATAACCTTTACGATTTAGGATTCAATTTTGAAATATATCGTAAAAATGATCGAAATAACACCATCAATGAATTGTATTTTCAAAATAAATTACACCAAGTTACAAATAAAAAAGTTACTTTTGAGTAGCAATGTAACAAGAAATTAATCCTCCCGGTGAAGGTATAGAAAGTAAAAGAAGCCCTGAGATCATCTATTTTTACCCTCACTTTTTAACCCCCTTCCCAAGTTATTAAATCGAAAAATTGATTTTCTCCAACGTAGTATTTAGAAAGTGTAAAAGAGCTCTATCTTCTTTCGTTTCTCATCATTTCCGACAAAATGATATATCACAAGCCATAGGTTGCCATAGTTCTAAAGACCAAGTAACTGCCACCCCCACAACTCCGACCCCATTATGATAATTTGATCCAAACTTCATAGTAATGGAGATCTTGGTTAGAGGAATCCGCATACCGAATTTCACTCCTTAATATGTATAAATACACGTAGACCTTATGGACCTCTCTAATTTCCACCCCCGAAACTCCGACCCCATTGGGCTAATTAAAACCAAGCTAAATAGTGAAGGTGCACATATCCATAGTAAGCTACTTTCCGAATTTCAACCTTATACTTCAAAAAATGCGGAAAATTATGAAGGGGACGGACGAACAGACGGATATTGTGAAACCAATAATTAGCTCCATTGTTCCGCTACTTAATAATATTCAAATAGTTATTTATAAAACAAATATCCAAATAGAAACGGTTTAACGACAAACAGAACAACAAAAGAAGATAAGAAACCACTACTCCAATAAAATGAATTTACAAAACTTGTATGTACATGTCTTCTTCCTCAGAGAGAAACAAAAAGAGAAAATAAGAGACGACAAAGCCGCTATATACAGGGTCTTCGGAAAATGCAGGATAGCAAGTATACCTAGCGTGATGCTTTGCATGATGAAAAAGTTAAAGTTCCTTATGCAGAATGCTCAAAACTCATATTTTAAGGGTCTAAATTACGCTAAGTTTGCTAAAAAGGTGTCCGAAAATGTCATTTAACCTCAACAATTGCCGCCATTTTCTCATGGCAAAGCACATGAAGTGCTGGCGCAGAAAGTTCATAAATGAGTAACGACGCCATTTATTAGACCCTAAATTTTGAGTTGTAGACATTTTCGATAAGGAACTTTCTGCTTAGATTGATGCATGGGAAATTGCACAATGTAATTACTGTATTATCCTACATTTTCAAACACCCTGTATAGCAGCGGGTAAGCATTAAGGAAGCTAAAGACATCCAGTCAGCCGCTAGTTTAGGAACAACGTCGTTATTCAGCAGCTGAATGAATGGCTTACGCTTGACAATATGAAGAGATTCTAGGAAAGGTAGTAGTGTCTCACGCCATGTTAAGCTTTTTCTTCGACGTAATCAAACTTTTGAGGGCACTTTATAGCTGAATTTTTAGCAACCCTTTTAAGACCTCTGTTCCAATTAACATTATATGGAAGGACAACAACTTATATAAAGGTTTATTTCTTATGGTGAATTGGAGCGACACGATGAAATGGTAAAACTAACGCACGCGCATTTCGATTTCATTTGATTCTTTGCGGGACAAGGGTATAGTATCTTTAGGTTCTCCTGTTCAGAATAGCAGTAGCGTTAAAGTCTTATCCTTGTTCAGGATCATTCCCCGCTCAGCCAACCATTCCTTAGCATTTCTAGGTCCTTATCAATGTGATGTTTAACCGCAACCTCATCTCGTTTGAATTCCTTTATCAGGAAATTGTCGTCTACTTAAGCTACTGTTGTTTGGTTAACAGGCATTTTGAGTGAAAGACAGAAGCAAATGAGGAAAGTGGAGAAGCTAACCACGCTAAAATGGGGTGGGAAATTCTTAGTGGTTCCACGTTCATGTTATGTTTACAGTTTTACTGTAGACTAACATAATAAATTTAACATTATAAATAGTCTCGTATTTCCGCAGAGATAAACAAAGGAATACATAACAGATATTTAATATAAAGCAAAACTAATGGGTTTATAATGAACGGTTGACGCGTTTCGAAGAAAATTTAATCAATAGAGCCTGTGCATAAAAGAAGCATTAACAAATTTTATTCTTATTATTTAAATACTAAATATTTAATACAAGACTTCAAAATGGACTCTCTATTATTTGTATTTCAATTTTTTTTAAAACTCGAACCAGGTATAGCTTCTGACCAGCCAACCTCTAATCGATGTTAGTTTCATAAGGAAGGAGTTCTTATTAAGATTTACCAAAAAAAATTCTAACGAAGCTTCTTAAACCAATTAGCCTTATTACTCATAGTTGAGAGGATATCCTAAAATTTATCCCAATTCTTCTGCTTTATTTATCATTTCCCCCTCCTTTTTTCTTCTTAATGCTTCGGAGAGTTTCCGCAAATCAGCCGAAAGCCGCCGAAAAATGCTTTACGGCCAAATCGCTTTCGCAACTAAGCGAACACTTGGCAAGGAAATGTCATTCCCAATTTCACATATACACATGTCAATGCATGTACCTATATGCACAAGGACCCTGTTAGAGCGAGGAAAATCTCCACTTTTCCCGGGAGCTAGAAAATTATACGATTCCGTGCAAATGACACCGAAACGGTTAGCACACTCCCAGTTTAAAACCGTCACTGTATTCAAATTAAATTTTCACCTCCTGAGAATTCGTCGGATTGTTTCGTTAACACCAAACCAGGGGAACTGAGGTGGGTGGTCTCTCCCGTCCCTATATTAAATTAGTAATGGCTATTCGTTGAAACGAGTTTAATGACAGGAATAAAATAAATTTCCGCATCAAGAGCCTCGCTCTACTCGACAAGGGAGTTTCCCACCCAACCACCTCCTCCTCTCCTTCAACCTAATTATCTTGTCATATGCTAATCATCACAAACATACACTGACTCATAGTTTTAAAGCAAACGGCCCCAGGATACGTTTTTGAATACTGGGTGGTAATTAAGCCGTGACACTCCCGTTTTATAAATCCCTCTGTTGTTCTTTTGCTTGGCTGCGCTTTATTTGCATTAACGATCAACGGCCGACGCCATTTTTGAGGTTGGCTGGTCAGAAGCAAAGTCAGCACGTAATATTATTATCTCGCATCAGATATAAAAAACAGTTTAATGTACAAATGTATAATAATTCAGAACACCAAGCTTAACTAAGACGAATGTTCGCATAATGGGACACAACATTTCAATAAATATAAATTCAGGGACCTTTTAAGTCATGGAAGTTACTGAACTACCATAGTCAAAACTTCCTAAAAAGTGATGTCAGGAAAACATCCCCAAACTATCATATTGCCGTCACCAGACCGAAGTACTTGGCGGATGCAGACAATCCCGCTTTGGCCATTACGAGTTGAATACTGATGGTCACGCGTCCACTAAAGTGGTTTTCGTCCTGTTCCGATAGGAGATGATTCAACTTGGTATTGAAGACGAAGCCGCAGCCTAATTTGGTCGGTACATCTGAAAACAGGAATCATCTGAACACATGGCTCCACGTCACCGTGTCGATTTCTAGCTTCACAGTTTGCTCTCTGAGTTAGGCTCCGATATTGAGACGTCGGCGATCACTGTCTTTCTTTCGTCTAAATATTGTTCCAGTTCTTGCGTATTCTTGTGTTCTGTATTTAGACACAGTGGATTATTTCCACGTTCTCGAAGTAAAATAATTTTTTGTTTATCGTCAAGTGTTAGCGATGCTTTACGACCCATGGTAATTAAGGAACATTACCACAATTCGACTAAATGCCTCCGATTAAACCTTTATAGCAATAAGAAAGTCCTCTATGCAATAAGGGGGAGTGACAATTAAGTTGGCGAGTTTAAACAAAGCAAACATTGTAATATTCTAATTTTGATATGGTTACGAAATATGGACCTGGACTGACGACTGCTGTATGATGGTCGCAGCAGCCGGGGGGGGGGGGGGGGGGGTGAAGAATCGTGTTTCACTGATGGTCGCCCATCCAGTGACCAGCCGTGCCTGCTGTGTTGCTTAAATTCACAGAGCTAGTGTGTTCAGTGGAAGCCCACCAGGCCACGGCCTCCCCCTTTTGTTTTGGCTGAATAATATAACATATTTATATTTTTTGTTTTGGATGATTCTACTTTTTGCATGGATGGAGATTCATATCAAATTTCAAAGGTATACGCTCTTACCTGTGACTATACAATTTTGACCTTTAAGACAAATTCATGGAAACATAAAGGTTTCTTTAAAAAAAAAATCGAAATTTTTCGTAAGAGTTTGTTTATAACATGCAGGGTTTTCAACACAATGCAATGCAATTTTCAGGAAAGTTGCCAAACTATAATAGAGACAACACCTTGCAATCATCATATAAAAATATTAAATATTTGATGAAATATGAGCATTTTTACTAAATAATGTTTAACTGCGCATGCGCAAGCGTTATCAAAATGTCATTGCATAACTTATTAGCCAAATGTATAAAGCTCCTCTTATAAAAAGCCCAAGCAAATATCATGAACATTCAGAAAGATGTCGCCTATAGAATGAGTCGAATTTCAGTTGTCTCAAAAATAAACAAACCGATAAGAGTTTTTCTCCAAACTTTTATTTTTGGAGGCAAAGTTGACCCAAAGGAACTGCGAGCGGTGCAGTGAAGCATCCCTCGAAGACGCCACGTTCAAACGTATGAACAATCCAGGTTACTTTTTTTTTTATGTGTCCCAGTTTTTTGTTTTGAAAATCTAGGATCCCTAAACGCTTCATTTTCAGATATTACTTAATATCTATCATAGTGTAATAAAAATTTAAAACCAGATAACATTATTACGAAACAAGATACCATTAAGCAGGTATGACCGCAGTTGCGCTTCTCCTCATTCGTTTTTATATCAATTTTTTTAAACAGATAATTTTATAAAATGTTAAACGTTTCTCTAAATTAATCCATGAATATTAAATAAATAAATCAATAAATAAGGAAAAATGAAAATAAAAATCAAACTGTACATATGGTGATTCACACGATGCTCTTCTGTGTTACAGCGAGAAGCATTACAGGCGTAGCTTCTTACCTTAATTTAATTAATTTACAAATTAAACTAAAAATACGTGCATTCAATGAGCACTTTTAAAATTTATGGTTTTCCATGTAGATAAAAGAAAGTATAACCACAGATCTTTACTCCATTATTCCCAGCCACAATCGTAATTTGTCTTTTCCAATTACAATGACTACATGAGTGTCAATCGCAGCAACATTTATGTTTATCGGAAATGTTGGTGAAATGGTATAGATGCAGTTTAGCCCTTCTTTTCATTGTCGTGCAAAATTTCACCAAATACCAGTTCTATCATGCAGAATAAAGCCAATACCAATACTTCAAAGTTTTCCCGTATACATCTCATTTTACCATAAGTCATGTATTTGTATATGACCACCTGACAGTTTTAGGCAAATGAGCTATTGCTTCACAGCGCTGCCGCTAGAGGGATAGATAGCTATAAAAAGGGAATGCAGGTGAGGTTAACCATCAGTTGCACTGTATTTTTTGCGACGATATGAGCAAAAAACGTGATTTAACTGAGTTTGAACGCGGGATGATCGTCGGCGCGCGCAGTGTCGGAACCAAAATCAGCAAAACAGCTGAACTTGTTAAGTGTTCAAGAGCAGCAGTTATTAATGTTTACAGAGAGTGGACTACCAAGCAAAAAACCGGCTCTCAACGTCAAGCGTGTGGTCGTCACAGGCTCCTCAACGCTCGAGCTGAAAGGAGATTGGCCAGAGTTGTCCAGGGCGACAGAAGAGCAACAGTGCGGCAAATCTTAATCAAAAACAAACTATGACCGCCTCTGAACGAACTGTCCGCCTATGGAAGCTGACGACCAGTTTGAAAGCCTCTACTGTCAGCCTTGAACAAGAGCAGACGTTTCCACTTCGCCAAGGAGCACAAGGATTGGACAGTAGATGACTGGAAAAGGGTCATGTGGTCCGATGAGTCACGATTTCAAATGCATCATGCAGATGGCAGGGTTAGAATATGGAGAAAACAACACGAAAGCATGGACCCCATCTGCATCGCCACAACACTTCAAGCTGGTGGCGGCAGTATTATGGTTTGGGGGATGTTTTCTTGGCATTGTTTGGGTCCTTTGTTTCCTCTGCACGAATGTGTGCGTGCCCAAGATTATTTAAGTATTGTCGCAGATCAAGTACATCCCGTTATGTTAATGGTGTACTCTGACGGGGATGGATACTTCCAGCAGGACAATGCTCCTTGTCATAAGGCTGGCATCGTCCTCAGATTGTTCGAATAATTTACCTTGCTTTGTGGGATGAGATCGAACGGGCCATCAGGCAGCGGGATCCAGCACCATCAAATCTGCAGGAATTGGAAAGTGCAGTTCTTCAGAGTCGGTCTCAAATTCCTCCTACAACCTACCAACATCTCATAGAATCCATGCCTCGAAGAATGCAAGCAGTGATAAGAGCGAAAGCTGGCCCAACAGTGTATTAAGGGGGTGGTCATAATAATTTGGCCACTCAGTGTATAAGCTTATTTATTATTTATTATTATTTATTTATTTAGAAGCACTCCCTGGGAGTATTACATCATAAATTCACTGAGTTTAGAACAACAATCAGGTTTACAATGATTATATCAAGAAAGTTGAAAGTTTTTTCGGTTTTTTAAAATATATGATTTTAAGGCATTATTAAAATGTGTGCAATTATGAATACATTTATAACAAGAACAAACAAAGATGTGACTTCGCACATAATATGGCAAGTCATTCCAAAATTTAAAAGTCTTATAAGGATACATTCTGCGTTTAAAATTAGATAGTATGGGAGTGACAAATTTAAATCGTTGAGGTTGACGAATATCTATAGAGCTATTAAAATACTGTATGATAAAATGATTAGGGTCTTCGCGATAACGTAAAGAGTTGGCCAACGATTTCAATCTACAATAAATAACGAAGGCCTCAAAGGGCAACAGACCAATTTTGTAACAGTGTTCCGAAATTGACTGATAACGATTAAGCCTGAAGGCTACTCGAATGCATTGATTCACTGCAGTTTTTAACATCTTTAGTCGATAGGTATATGCGCATGACCATAAGCAGATGCCATATTCAATGGTGGCATATACCTGTGCTCGTATTAAAATGGCTAGTTCTTTAGAATTTAAAAGTTTACTTAGACGATAAAACAAATAGCATTTTTTTGTAATTCTTCGAATTAAGTTTTGAATATGATTATGAAAGATCAACTGTCTATTCTTCGAATTCAAAGTCTATTCCTATTTGATTTTATGGGGGAGATAAATGTGTTGGATGGCATGAATAATCAAAATATTATTCACTATAATTATGAACGAATAACTGTTGTCAAAATAATTAATTTATCTTCGGCTTATTGTATTCAATAGCTAATTGCAGTCTTTCAAGGGCTAAAGGTCACGTATATTCAGAGTGCAGACGGACGATGTCCAGTGGTCTCAGCCAAGTCGGACTACTGGAAAAATCATAAGTGTACTAAGTCCATTCATAAATATATAATCGATACACTTCCTTAATAAGAAGTGGAAATATCTGCGTGATCGACCTATTGCGCCCGGCGGCGGTTTGGCGCACTTGACTTGGCTAGAAGCGCTAGTCCGTGCTTTGCGATTTCGTCAATTCAAACATCTCGATCACATAATTATGCAAAGGACAATGCACACGGTTTTCTCCAATTTTCTGTCATCTAGAATCAAAGTTAAAAAATTTTTTTTTTAATTTGTATGTGACTACTTTATTTTATGTAAAAATTTTCTGAAAACCCCAATGGTGAAATCCCTTTTGAGATATCTTTATTCGTTTAGAAGTCATCGCGTCTTCTTTCGGCGTTGTTAACAATAAGCAAATCTCGACGTCAGAATAAGATTAATCGAAACTCCTGGAATAAAAGCGAAACAAATCTTGACACGAATCTATTCGGCCTTGCGAAATATCGCCTTTAAATAATTTCTTTTTTCCTTTTGCATATGTATATACAAAAAAAAAAGATTTAGGATTAATCAAAAATGACAGTTGAATAATGTAGGTAACGAAAAAAAAATTATTTTTTAAATGGCATGCTTTCCAATATTTAAAGAAAGGAAAAAAATATGACAATGACAAGTCTAAAAAAATTTTATTAAAAAAGAAACAATTCCCAAATAGATGAGCTGGCTTCGAAGAAAAAAGAAAAATTATTTTTCTTTTTACCTTCTGTTTTACAACAACAACAACAACAACAACAACAGCGTAATAATGTTCGAGTATGGAAGATGAATTTCGTTGTTGTTGGGTTTAAAATAAACAACAAAGAAAATGACATAAAAAAATTTGGTCGAAAAAAATTCTTTCCTAAAGTGGAGTGTTCGGAGATGATGTATACACTCGCTTCGCTTGACAGTCCGAAAAATGATAAACACGGACGAAAATGTAATGCTTGGGAAAAAGAAACGAGAAGAAGAGATAAATGTAAAAAACATTAATTTTTCTTCTCTTTGCAGTTTGTTTTTCCCATTTTTAATAATAAAAAAATAAAGAAAAAAAAACATTAGGAAGAAAAAGGACCAAGAGACTGACTATCTTGCGTAATGAGAATCGAGAAGAATTCATTCATTTAATATGAAAATTTTATACCACCCTTATACCAAATAACGATCATGTGGACAGCAAGTGAAGTATATGCAAGGGATTGTAAAAAATTTCTAGAATTATGGTAGTGTGCTGGAATGACAGGATATATGCCTAATAACAAAGTAAATAAACTGTTAAGATGAAAAACGAAAGAAAGGAAAAATTAGAACCGAGGACCACGAATATTTAGCTCGTCTCCTTTACCTTCAAAACCATACCTGCAAGTCAATCCGATTTCAAGTGAAAGACTACTCCGAAATTAAACATGCTTTGGCTTTGCTTCTCAGACGGCTGAACAGCAAAGCCGTCTTCAAGTGCTCTACAAACTGCTAAGTAATCAATGATAGGGCAGAATGGGAATTCCTCCTTTCTAAGCCATCAGGAAAGCTGATGAAACTTCATAACAATATAATAAATGAATACTGGAGATAGTGCTCCAAAATCAAGCAAGATACTCGCACTAGTTTAACCGACAATCGACAATCGAACAGTGTACATTTGTTAGGATGGGACGAAAGCAGCGCTTTCACAAGCTCATCTAACCAGAATAAACTCCAAATGAAATACACTGAGGTAGTCAAGAAGCCTAACCAACCCAAGCGGTCTTCCATATTATACAAAAAAGAAAATAAGATTGACGATTGTCAGAAACAAAAAAACAAACGAAATAAAAAAATACAAGGAGAAAGAAGATTATCACATCTTCCAGTAGTCTGGGAAAGAGACGTTGCTAATATCTTCAAAATTGATGTCAAGAACGTGCACTAGTTTAACGCTTACAGAATCACATTTAAAATATGTTCCTCACAAAACACAGTGACAAACAAGCACTTGCTCCACCAATCATGCAAAGGAAGAAAAAAAAATTCAAATCACCGGATCTATTTTTCGACTGTCCTACCAAAATGAGAATATAGGTAAAAATAAGAATAGAAAGGAGAGACGGACGTGGAAGGAGAATCATTTCCATTGGTTGAGGTTCTATAGAAAGAGTCATTAAGAATTGTTGTAGACGCTAACTGTCACGGCTATCGAGGGAGCGATCGCATGATCAATCAGAGACTGAGCACGCATCAATCATGCCTCCGAATGAAAACAAAGGGCATCATCAGCCAGATCATCCCTATTCCTCAAGTAGTTCGCCCCGTCTACCACTGGTTATGCAAATCCAAGTGGCGAAGCAGGCGGGGCAACGCGAGGATAAAAAGCGAGGTTGATGAATTAACGAGGACTGTTTGAGGGATCCACCAGGAAAAGGAACCTTGGACGAAAGCAGACGAGCCTCTTTGGAGGTGTTCAAGTTTTTTAAATTGGGTGCAGCATTATGCTACCTGAAGATCTTTTTAGATCTTAAAGCCGTGGAGGCCATATTATCAGCCTCTCCATTTCAAAAGTGGACGAAAGGAGACGAAACGATCGAAACCAGGCTTTAGCCGATAATGGTAATGAAATTTCTACTCCTGCAAGCCACCGCGAGAAGTTTGTCTCGCTACCGGCATCCAGAGCTTAATACAGGAAATCAGGCCACTGCATTCCAGGCAAGTGCATTTTATCCTTTCGCCTATTGCACCTGATTTGTTTTCCGAGTCAAAGGTAATTGGAAAATGCCGACCTGCGGAAATCATTGAAGACGTCCGATCAGCTCCTTCTGACTTTCCAAGCCCTTCAGCTAGCAATACGACGAGCAATACGGACCGTGCTTCACAATACGACGAAGGTCCACCATTACTGCCATTGCTACGGGTAAAGAACTACCCATCTTTGAAGTTGCCGAATACTGTTCCCCGGCCGACGGCTCCTTCAAAGTACACAGTGGCCTGTATCTCTTATACGAGTATCAACACGGAAGTCTGACTCTGCGTAAACAGCGGCAATGCTCGATCCCGCCAGCGGCTGATTGGAGCATCTGATGCGGCTTGGCTTGAAGCGCTGTTCCGTGCTTTGTGATATCGTCAAATCAATCATCTCAATCACATACCGTAATTACGCAGTAGGCCAAGGCATGCACTTAAATGATTTTTTCTCAGATTTACAGTAATCCTGTGACCCCCTCTATATTTTTTTGAAATCCCTTTAGAGATATCTTTATCCGCTTAACTCTACCATTGATTGCCGACGCCTGTACCCAGATTCATCGTTCCATAAGACAAGTTTCCATTGTAATGTAAAATAGCCCAGGTTATAATAAGCTGTATGTGTTTATTTATATTACCTCGTACTACAAAACGTAAGACTATTTTGGAGGGGTACCGGGTAACTGCGAAAGCTCGTGGAAGATCCTCCTGATATGAGCTTCTAGCATCCGTGGATGCATATTAATATTAATAATAATTAATTATTAATAATTAAGTCACTCATTTGTACAAATCAATTGCGTTCAAAGAACGATAGCTTTGAAAGCTCTTAAGCTTTTAAGCCTTCAGTCCATTAATGTATGAAAGTGACAGTAATAGACGAAAGTCATATATGACTGTCCAGCAATTATGATTTAAACGCACATTAATGTAATGAACGCACGCATATATCAGCTCATATACCGGATAAGGTATCAGTCAACTAAGTCATTAGATACAGCATAAAAAGCAGGTCATAGTAATAATTAAATATCAAGTCATTACTATGATAAGCTACTCTAAATGGATCCATAAATCGAGCTTAATAGCTATGACGCATGTATCTAACCTCAAAGTATAATAGGCGCTTCCCTTGGGGTAGCTTTTAAAATTAATTTATAATCACCTATCAAGGTCATTTATTACATAGGCCTATTGCTCCAATTCATCTTGCTATGCTGTTTATAACTTAAAGGTGAACATGCATCTCGGCATGTATATCTCGAATTCCAGCCTACAATCAATTTGAGCGTTGAAATTCCCGCCAAAGATAGTCTCACTGTAAATGGAGATAAAACTGCAGCAGCTTCAGACGATTACTTTCCTCCACTTAAGAATTGGTGGACTCAAAACAGAAAAGGACGCCGGTGTTTGCAGGGGGTATGGCGAAATAGCTTTATCCGATGGCGCGAATTGATAACGCCAGAGCCATCCTAAACACAGTCGCTAATCGGCCCCGCTCAAAATTACAGCCGATAAATTGGCAATCGATGAATTAATTGATAACCCCTTGTTAGAATGCAAATCCTTCGGCACGTTCCAATGGATTATCGACTAATCGCTTGACAAATTATCAAAATCAACCCGCTCAACCCTGAACGGCCATTTGTTAGCGCCGCCAAGATTTAGAGCCGCGTCCCTCGAAACGCTTGACGTGGCGACGCCATCTTCGCAATTAAAACGAATATAAAGCGGCTCACGCGGAACCCCCCTACTGAAAAGGAAAATTCGTTTGTGTGGGCGTACATACATTAAAAACTGGATTTCGGGATCCTCCTTTTTAAAATTTAACACAGTCAAGCTACGTTATTATGTTCACCAGTCAGTAAGCAAAATACCCGCTGTGAATAAGATGCCAGATGATGTCCACTAGTATCTAGAACTATTCAGACTGTAATGCGTCCGAAAACTGCTGAAGGGTGATTTCGTGGAAGATGCAGGGAGCGAACATGGCGGTCGTCATTATTCTACCGTTCAATTGGATTTAAGCCTGTGAAATACCATGCCACAAAATCCGCGAAGCTCTATTATTACCGTGGATATCCGTGTCTAGTATCACGGGAAACAATTAAATAAAGATACAGGTTCGAAAAGTGATATGGAAACAAGAGTTTATTTGCCTAACGCGTTTCGATTATCATCATCTTCGGAGGCTATCCTGTTACAAACTGACGCTGGGAAGTCGTGTTCCTTTTATAATAGTAGTGATGGTGGACGTACGGGAGCGCTTCTCAAACAAGCGCCGACGTATTGGGGGGGTTCTTCCGTTCTTTTGTTCCTCTTCCAGTCTTATCAGGTATTCGATGAGACCGTCCCTCTCGAAGGAAGTCTGGCCGTTGAAGAAGAGGACGTTATTTCGGTGGTGGTGTTTTCTAATTTCCATTTATTCTTTCAATAGAATCTTCTCTCTTTTGTATCCTTTCCACAAGGTTTCCAAGCAGTTTTCTATGTCTGTCATACAATGTCCAGCCTTTATGAGATGGTCTGCTTAGGCTCTTCGATGTTCTCGGAACCTTTCGCGGAATGACCTGGACGTCGAGCCCATGCAGACCGCCTCACAGTCCGGTTCAAAATTCGCTTCGCATTATTGGATGTGCGGAATGCCACGTCTTTATCTTACTTCTGGAAGTGTTGCGAGATGCGGTGGATATTCTAAATGTGAAAGTAGCCAACTCTTTTGGTTTGTGGTTTTGGTCCGTTTGGTTCCGCTGTTCTCTTATTATGTCCTGGGGAATGGAGTTAGTGACCTTTCTAGGAAATTGGTTCAATCTTCTATTACAGTTCAATCTTTTTATCTATTATTACAGTGGTCTATTACTACAGAATTACAAGATCTCAGATGAACAGCGTGGAGTGTACAGTCATCCCACTGTTTATATCCAACAAGCAAGCTCGTGCCGCTCTTTTATTGGCTAACCGGTGCTAGTCAAAAAGTAGGATTTGGTCATAATAATGTTGGTTGACTGCAATTACGAAGATCGTTTGGAAATGATTTACAATACTCGCTTATTGGGAGTTCGACTCATTCACGGTGCGGCAGGTATTTGAGAACAAAACGACGTCCCAAGTAAAAGAAGCAGACACTTAAGATACCACAGAGCCTTTAATACAATTTACATTTTTGTACAAAGGACTACAAAATACATATTGTTATTCAATAAAACCACCATCTGCCGCACTGACAGCCTCCATACGCTGTCGGAACCGCTGGCAGGCAGCAATGAGGTGGGTCTTCTGGATTTCTGCCATTGCCTTATGATTGCCTCCACAACAGCTGGCCTGAGAGCTTGTTGGACTCCCTCTCAACCACGCCCCACACGTAATAGTCCAAAGGATTGAGATCAGGAGAGCTGGGGGGGGGGCACATGTTGGGAGGGATGTGGTCGTGAAGATTCGTGGTCATCCATGCTTGGGTGCTGTGGGCCTTATTACTTGGAGCAGAGTCCTGTTGAAAAACATACGGCCTACCACGTCCCCTCCGCAACACAAACGACTTGTAACGGAGGTCTTCATGCACACATGTCGAACGGTCGCTTCATTAACCTGAAGCTCCCTCCCGAGTGCCCTTATGGACTTTCCAGGGTCCTCATCAATTGCAGCTTGGACAGAACAGATGAATTCTGAGCGCCGACAATATCATTTCCTCTGTAAAACGGTTGGCACATCACCACTGGCAGCGTACAGTTCTCCCCGAATTCGAACGAACGGGCGACTTTCAGGAATGCAGCAATCTCGGAGTCGGAGTGTCCTGCAGCCGAGGAGACGATGACAGCATGTCGCTTCATTTTCTGGGTTATCTTTAGATCCGCCATGTTTATCTGCCTCGTTTCCGAATTGATAAATAGTATGATGACTATTATGTCATACTCACGTGCTCTCAAATACCTGCCGCACCCTGTACTAAACTCCTTCTGACTCCAATTGGCCATTATTATTGCTGATCGGACCGGAATGTATTCATACGCGCAGTAGCTGGCTCTAAAACGCAGCTTAGTGATGGCAGCAGCAGTTATCCAACGAAAACCTTCTCTTCTTACTAAGGAAGACAGAATGAAAGGACACCTCCCGATGATAGTTGCTTGTGTTACGTGATGCTCAACTAATCCGAAATGACGCTACTTAATAATGCGAATGAACACCAGACCTGGTTTATACCTCAAGTGATTCAAGTGTCAAGTTAGGGTGAGATCAAAAAACCCTCACCAGTAAGTATGTTAGCAATTGGTCGGTGATAAATCCCGATTAGCCAACTGTCGAAAGTCTGCCCACGTAAACACTAGAAGGCCACAATGAGCAACGAGTGTTCGGCGTGGACAAGATGGAAGGCCACTATCGCAGGGTTTTAGTGCAACGTGGCAACGCGCAATACGACCTTCGCGCATCGCTCGGGTTCATTGCTGTGCGCACTCACCATATTCTCCGAATCTCGCCGCGTCGGTGTATGGACTTGCTGCGAGGTCCAAGATTCGCGAACATCGAAGAACTGCGGGCAGCTGTGCATACCACCCTTCTAGACTGGTTCCGCGACGCCATTATGAAATCGTCAGGAAATGGCAAAGGGAGCATTGATGTTGGTGTTTACTGATTATAGGACTAATGACGACATGAAAAGAAGGCTTTCGTGAAAAAATATAGGTCCATATTCACCGATAGGAGAAAAGGTGTCGCTGTTGTAGTCTATGTAGCAGAGAATTTGCAAAAAAATAAATAAAAAAATAAAAATAAACGCAGGTAAAAACTCAATACTAACTACCGACTCCTGGTTTTCAATTCGGGTTCTAAAGACATGGGGAAAGCTCCAAAAGACATTCAGAGGACCAGCATAGCTCAACATGCGTCTTCGTTACCTCAGCGCGCATTACTTGGAAAGGGAAATGTGTTGAATAAATGTGATATTTCACTTCAATTTCCTTTTTGTTATTCAATTTTCTGTCCTTTGCAACTCTTATTTACATTGCACAGCCCCATCTTTCCCCTATCGGTGACGTTTGGAACTACAAGTTCTTTTCGCGGAATCCTTCTTCCCATGTCATTAGCCCCTCACCTCGTACATTAACTCTCAATGTCGTCCCGAAAAAAATGACTTAATTCCACAACAACTGACCAGTCCTCATCCAATCACATGCCTTTACAAAGTCTCTCTTAACTCCCTGCAAAGCATCCTAACATCACTACCACCCGTATGCTTTACGCCTTTTAATTTCAAAATTAATATTCATCCACCCCGTCTCGCATAATGAAGCAACCATTTTGGTTGATAACCTGACGCCGCGCCATGTGTCGTCAACAACTCCAGCTTTACTTCTTAATTTCCCCTCCACTTCCTCTTATTTATCTACTCTCTTCGTTTTCGTTTCCATTTTTCTACTCTTCTTTTGTTACTCAGCAAAAGAAAACTTTCCTCTCCTCCAACGCCACCACCCTCCTCCCAGTTTAATTGGAATCGTTTCTGATGTCCAATTTCTCAGCCTCTTCCCGTTTTATTGCTTCTGCGGCTTCCTTACCATTTTCACTTAATTACATACTTGTTAATTAAATCCAGGTTAATATTTTCCCGTTCCTAACATTGGCAATAAGAGAAATTCTCGAAGGAGGAGGCGGAGGAGGAGGCAAAACAGTGTAATTAAATGTAAGACATAGCAAGCTTCTTCTCATTCCCTTCTTTTTCAAACTCATATTCCTTTATTCTTACCCCCTCTTCTATTCCCCCCTCCCCTATCTTACTGTCTCGCGAGCAATTATTTCCTCCAATTAGTCATGACGTATGCGCGAGTAATTCCTAAAATTACATGCCAGTAAGAGCTATAAATTCAATCAACTTCGCAAAAGGATGGGTCGTCAAGTAGCTAGTTAGCGCCTTTTTTGGAGACATTAGGTCTAATTGAGTTCATAAGTTGCAGAGATCCTCTCGAGAATGGCATTTCCAACTTTTATATAAAATTCTACAAATTAGCAGTATAGATTAAAGAAAAAGAGGAACACCTGACGTCACAATGCGCACAACGCTAAAGAGTCTTCTGCTTTCAGTATCCTCAAAGTACAGCTGCAGAGATTCCCAGCATACACTCGACCACATTTTCTTTTTAATTCCTCAGAACCAGACTCGTACAATATGCATATTCAAGCTTCTCCTAAGTGCATCATAATCGACAACCAATCCTGCTGTCCCAGGTTGGGCTATGCCTGTTGTCCAATCCTGTTGTCTAACCAATCCAGAGTGAAAGTGAGCTAGTGCCTTCCGGACACGCCATGCAGGTGTGACCTTGATGCTGTTACTACGTGATAACGCCTCTTGTCTCACAACAGTCTCCATCACTCGCCGTTTGGTCCTCGTGACTAGGTCGGCAGGGGCCCCTGCCAGCAGGGACCCCAACCCAACGAGACAATCTCCATCATTTTTGACACTGAAATACACTACTGTGGTTCCGCAGTCTCCCTATTCGTCAGACCTTAGTCCGGGTGATTTCTTATTGTTCACGTAACCAACCAGCTAAAAGCTATTCCATAAGAAGCCGCTGGCCAGATGGCCGAGAGGGCTAGGGCGTAGGCTTTCTAGTTCTCGAGTCCGCCTGGCCGTGGGTTCAAATCCAGCCGTGGGCATGAATGTTTGTGTTTGTCCCGGGATGTAAACAGATATAATTTGTGTGAAAGGCGCAAAATGACCTTAGTAGTCGACGCCTAAATTCTAATAAACCAACCACCCATAAGAAGCCTTCCAGAAGCTGTGTAGCTGCCCAAGGAAACTATTTTGTAGGGGATAGCCTGGGTTCCTAAAAAGGACGTACAATACATGGTACCAAAAAGCCAGTCGTATCTCGTATACCGTACACATAACATTATCCCAGGTTACAGGAACCAACGCCCTATTCATTGTTTATTACGCCGTGCCTGCTGCCAATAACTAGAATAACTATCAACGAGAGGAGCTCTAACAAAATAGCTCTAAGATCTGTATCGTGCAAGAAAAACTTTTTTATTCAATGCAACACTGATTCAGGTTATGTGGAATAAAGAACCCCACCATACCCTTTTCCGGTACCATGAAAATGACATCCAGCGTTCTGTTTTGTCCCAATAATACTTTGGTTATTCTTCAAAGGCTTAGTTCACTGGTTGTGGTTAATAGAACCATGAACACATAATGCTATGAGGATGGATAAATAAAGGTTACAAGAGCAGCAGTGTTTGAAAAGTAATTTTTGTGGAGAGAATACTTGTTCCCCAGAATGGACACAGATGGCGCTAGTTGTCTTACAGCGTTTGTGCGGGTAGGTAGTGTCAGTTCGTAGAAGCGTACGAGCGATTGAAATAGTAAGACGTTTAGAAAAGTGGTCTCGCTTTTGAGTCCGCCACTGCCATGTCGAATGATGGCGTCATCCTCCTGCATGACAATGCCACGCCCATACTGCTCGCTAAACTCAAGGATTGCTGCAAAAGTTCAAGTGGGAAGTCTGGAGCTACCTCCCATACAGACCAGATTTGGCACTCAGTGACTATTTCCTTTTCCCGAAATTGAAGGAACACTTATCTGGTGGTACACAGTCTTCAAACAGTGATGTGAAACCAGCTGCCGAGAACTGGTTCAATGGGCAGGGACGTGATTTCTACCAAGCCGGGATAAACAAGTTGGTCTTGCGTTCAGGTAAATGCTTAAATAGATTTGGTAATTATGTGGAAAAGTGAGCGGCAAATATGCCTCTTAATTGCCTTTTATATTTCCTATCTATTGTTAATAAATAATTTTTTATTACTCTTGTAACCTTTATTGAGCCACTAAGCTTTTCGCCTTCTGTTGTCGTAGAGCACCCATTTTTCGCCAGCAGTAACTATGCGATGCAGAAACGCCGTTAGAGTCTCACGATGTTTGAGGGTAAGACAGGTTTCCAAGCGTCGCAGTTACTGTTGTTTGGTCAGGATATGTGGAGCCCAAGTGTCCAGCTCTTTTGTCTTGGCCATTTTTGCTAGATGTCGGTTTTGGCATTTCGATTAGGTTGCCGATGGTACAGTAAGCTCGCTGGGCAGCTCACATACGGTGAAAGTCAGTTTTCGTTCCATTTTGCTGCCACACTTTACCGGACACCTATTTACTGGCTTACGATTAATGTCCATATCACTAGCGCCAAACTTCGCAAATAATCTAGACGCACCTCATCCCCCATTAACATTAGCAACGGTTTCCCTCACATTCATCCAAAACTTTACTCGTGCACACCACTATCCTGACATCGCGCTGCTCCACGATATTAATGTCTGCACCGCTACAAGTAAAACTACCGGAGAAACTTCTGGGTCAGTCCTACTTCTTTTGTAAGGAGTTGTCATATTTCCTGCTGAAATGTTAACCACCGTAAGGCTCATCCAAAGTAATCTGAGCGAAATCGGCCATTACTTATGAAACAGAGGTTCGATTTCAAATGATCATTCAGTTTATGTCATCACTGTTCTTAGAGCTAGTTTTTTTAAAGAAATATATATACATCGACGATATACACAGAAAGATCTCGCCTATCTCACCTTTAAAATTTGGCAAGTTATTCAAAATTTTGAAGAAAAAATTTTTTTTTATTAAGTGCGTTAAGAACCTAAAACCTTGTGTCCGGCACATATATACAAGCAAAAGATGACAGATGATATTTTACCGTTTCGCTTGTCGTCTTATTAATAATCGGGGGGAAGGGAACGCCTTCCTGGGTCAACAGAGATAGGGAACTCGTGTTCCGCGCGCAATCTCCTTTATGTAAACTGATTCCACGTCAGCCGCGTATAAGAGGAGAATTTAGTGTTCCACCCAAGGAAGAAAAACAGTAAAGTATGGCAGGAATGGAAAAAAAGAAAGTTCTAAGAACATCTATGAAGAAGGAGCTGTTTTTGAAAAATATTTAAACTAAAAAAAAAGGCGGGAAAATTTATTTTTCAATTTGCATTTGAAATAGTGTCTACAGGGTCCTTTTAAAGATGAAATTACAGGTTTCTGTTTATCACGTTGTTTCATATATTGAAAAGCAATTGATAACTACAGGCCTAACAGATATTAGTTATCTTAGCTACACATATTCCATGTCCTCTCGTATAACTTCAGTGAATATTTAGCGCAGCTATATATTTCTCCTGTTCTCATGGTCATTCGTTAGGAAGTTATCATTAATGTTTCACTAGCCATGCACAACTCGTATAATAATACAGCAGCCAATAATAATCGATAATAACAGCAAGCAACTACTAATAACAATAGACCTAACAGCAATTATCTTTTGACGGCAATCAGCTATTGATAATACAGTAGAACCTCGATTTTCCGTCCCTCAGTTGACCGTTCGGCCAATTAACCGTAATCATCTATAGTTTTTTCCATGATATATAGGGTGGAACATAAAGGATCACCACATTTCAATCGTAAATAGCTCGACAACCATTGGTCGCAGGTCAATGAACCGCGCACCATTTGAAAGAGGGGAACTGAAATTTTTGTTCAATGCCGGGGGTGGTCTCTAGGTGCATCTGGAAGACGGAAGGCCGCTCTAATACAGGTCATGACAAGGCATCCCATCATGCAGTAGTTAGAAGCAAAATGGCGGATAGATCTATCGAACTAAACAATCAAAAACCCTTTTTTGTACTATTAGTACGATTTATAGCTGAGCATTCGGTCATTTTAAACGAATTTATGTAACTAAATAGCAAACTTTCAGTACAAGATAGCGAGTTAGATTTCGTGAGTTCGAAGCAAAATGGCGGATTGTCATGACTTGTATTAGAGCGACCTTGGGAAGACGTAGAGAGGTCCCCTCAGTTACTGTCAAGATGGCGAACGCGCAACACAAAGTCTTTTTATGGCCACCTCGATCCCCAGACCTCACTGTTTGTGACTTCTTCTTGTGAGGATACGTAATACGTGTTTATTTGTGTCCCCTTTCCGGCAAATCTGGAGGAGCTAAAAACTCGAATAACAGCTGCCATTCGCGAAATGACTCCAGATATGTTTCAGCAGGTAGGGGAGGAATTTGCTAACTGGATAGATGTGCGCCGTGCAGCAGAAGAAGGAGACATCGAACACTTATAAACAAAACTTCAATTTTTTTTTAAATATAGATTTTTGAAATGTGATGAACCTTTCTGTTGCACCTTGTATATTTACAGTTTTTCATAAATGTGTGAAACTACGCTCTGTGTGAGACTGCTTTCCTCGTTAGCTACCTCTTCTGTACTACATGGAAGATGTCCTTGTCTCAATGCCACTGCCTGTCCCTTATGCAGTACAGTTTTAAGTTACAGTTATAAGTTTTACCCTGCACCTGCAGTTATACTGTATTGTAAAACGAGTACTGTGTTGACTATTGAATTATACCGCTAAACATGTCGAGCGCAAAAAATGGATAATCCGTCATTTTCGAATAACCGTCACCCCCTTCCCCTCCATTACAACGGAAAATCGAGGTTCTACTGTAACTAGGCTTGCCAACTTTCAAACCGGCAATTCCGGGAGACTACGGGAGTCTCCAATGTTAATTCAGCGCTTGTTCCAGTTTGATTCCGGGCAATCCGGGAGGTTGGCAAGCCTAACTGTGACAGGTCTAACAGCAATTAATAAAAATAGACCTAACAACAATTGACAAAGATAAGCTTAACAGGAATTATCTCTTGACGCCAATGACGTATATTAAAGATAGACTCCGAATCCCATTGTTGCAACTTGAAGCAAATTAGGAAGCTTCATGCCCAGAACTGTCATGGCTGAAAGTTGAGTGAAGATGATGCAAAACACATGGCTAAACAGGAGAGTAGCTGATTAATAATTCTTTCACACGCCGATCACGGACTGATAAGTTTATCTTTTCGTTTACTTTGTACTTGAAGTATTTTATTATATTTTATAAACAATTTTTCGATCATGATTTCAGTTTCAATTGCGTTTCGATTGTCTTTCAGTAACGTATTTTCATTTTAGTTACGTATTTTTCATTTATTTTTGTGGAAAATGATTCCTGATCCTTTTTCTTGTTTGTTTGTACAGTTCTACGCAGAACAACTCTGAATAATGGTTTTGAATTAATAATTCCTCGGGCCCAAAATCTTCAAAAACAAAGCAGCCAGACAGCTAATTACTGCACGGCTCACTCCTGCCCAGAACTATCATGGCTCAATTTGCTTCACTTTTTGCCGCTGTTAACAATAGGATTCGGAGTCTATCTTTAATATACGTCATTGCTTGACACCAATCAGCTATTGATAACAATAGGCCTAACACATACTATCTCTTGGAGCCAATCACCTACTGATAATAATAGGACTAACAGCAATAATCTCTTAATGACAATCAACCGGTGATAACAATCTCTTAATGACAATCAGATCTAACAGCAATTTTTGTTTGGCCAGCAAATATTGAACTGGTTGCATCCCCGGGAGTAGTAAATTAACCAGTCAGAGAAAAGTGGAATTGTGCGATTGGCTTAAATAAATAAGGAAAAAAACACCTTACGATTCCATTGACATCGATGCCAGTCATAAGTGATCGATTATAAACGCCAGTCAAAGTCCAAACTATAGATAGGCCTATGGTTAACAACTCTTGTAATAACCACAGATGGTGACAGCAATAACAAATGAATACAAATTTAAGAGCATACGTCATCCCCTGTACCGATAGATAATCTGATTCTATGCGTTTCTGCTCTAGACTTTTTCCAGTTTTGACATTCTAATAACTTATAAACTTTTGATTAAGAATTTTAAATCTCATTATACTAAAACACCCATCATATTCAAAGAGACGCTAAAAAAATTTCTTAATTACAAATACATAGTAGCTCCAACATTTGAGTTATCATGTGACATCACGGAAGTTCTTAAGGACACAGTGCCCTTCATTCTCCACGATAGATTAATGGTAAAGCAGCGACAGCGAAGTCATAGTCTCTGGTTCGAATCCATGTCGCGTCATCTTTCCTTCCTTTTTCTACATTATAATTATGAAATATTTGAAGAATTTTCTTCAGTTTCTTAACCTCTCATTGAGCGATTTAGAACTGTTAGAACAAGAAGGTCTGCATTTCAAAATAAAAAAAAATTCCTAAACTAATCCCTATAAACACTTTCAAAAGACGGCAATTACATCCAACTTCCTTCCTCGCTCAAACTCTAAGTCTTCCTTGCCCCCTAAAATGCTCAAACTCGTGGAAAAACCAACGCTAATGTTTTCCTTTCTCGTTCCATTAAACCCCACTACAGCAACAACAACAACAACAACAATTTTAAAGAAAAAAAATTCTCAAGACTTGCCTTCTACAATACAGAACTTGGATGTACAAAACAAAAGCCGTAAATAAGTCCCCACTCTCTTTCTCTCTCACTCTCTCCCACGAACCTTGTTCCCAAACCCAAAAAGAGAAAACAATTGCAAATGTCGCTTTAATCCGACTCGGGCGTCAAATGTTCCAACGTCTCTTAATTCCTTGGGAGGGTAGGGTGGGCAAAAGGAGAAGGAAAACTCACTTGTCAAGAGAAAAAGGGAAACCCTACAAGTGCATCCAACCCGTTTTACCTGTGTGGGAAAAATGTCGAAATAGGAAACCCTCCAAGAACTATTTCTAATCCCGGCGTTTAAGACTCGATTCCCACGATGTTCAAGTTGGCGAAGCGGCCCGACAATTGCTTTTACACAAATTGCCCCTTTTCACTTAAGTTTGCTTCACTTGCTGCTGCTTCTTTTTTCAAACCTTTCTTGTTATCCTTAAAAGTCAAATGTTAGACTTAATTCCTGGAAGAACGGGTTTATAAGGAACATTAACCGACCTCTGCTTTATTCCTAATCAATATACAGGGTGAGCCAAAACTGTAGCTACATCTCGTGGAGTTTTGAAAGTAGCGTAACTGGGTTTGTGTAAAAATGATCCGATTAACACCGGGGTTATTATAAAATCAAGAAATTTATTGCTCATTTCAGTTACATATTTCATCCCAAGATGGCGACATACTCGGACTAGTAAGGGAGAGAGCGTTCTTAGCCAAATTGTTCCATCGCAACAAGGAATGTGCGAATATTGAATTGAAAGCGTTCCGTTAAGCAAGGCTGCAAGACCGTTTGATGCAAATCGTGTGTTCCGCCAACACTTCCGCAGGAATGTCCTCCTAAATCACTAGACCCTTTACCTTGCGACTTTTGGCTGTGAGAGTATCTAAATCTACAAGTATACCGAAATCGCCCCACTTCATTGCCTACGCATGTTTCAGCCATACCACCGAATATGCTCTTTTATGCATTCCATAGGGTCTTCTCGCGTCTGTAGATAGTCCAGAATTGAACACCTTTAGTCTGGTCCCACTCTCTATGAACTAAAAAAACGAAGCACGCATGCTCAAGCTGGTACCAATCCGCTTGATAAAAAAAAAAAAAAAGTGTAACTAATCTGAGGCCTCTGCTTGGTTGCTTGTATTTGAAACCTCCAAGTAATGGAAAAATGCACAATTATTTTAGTAAAAAAATAACACATACAGTAAAATCGCAAACAAGCGCCGCGGCGATTATTCGCTTCAGAGCAAATTCAGTGCGGCCCTTAATTGGGTGCGGCGCTTATTTATGTTAACATATACAGAAAACCTAACTTCATCCCATCATACCATAAAAAATTTACACTATAGAAAAACTGTTCACTTAATTTTGCTGCGAGACCTGGGAATCAGCAATTTTAGGCAGCAGTAACCACTGGCTTATAGGGAAATGATAAAGCGGCTAATATAAGGAGTATATATTACTCAGAATGGGTCTATCAATCGTTTACAGTGCGGTATTTTATGCATTGAAATCCACTCGGTGGCGGCATCGACAATTTCGATAATCGCTGCGGCGGTTAATTGAGCGCGGCGCTTATTACCTTCAGTGTAGAATTGCTGCGGCGGTAAATAGAATGCGGCGCTTATTTATGCTTTTACGGTATTTTGAATATGGTCCGAATGGCATAGATTCAGTAATGCCGTTAAAACACTTTTGAGTCAATGGAAGAACCAGATGCTCACCGGACATTCTCTTAATTTTCTTAGCAGATATGCTGGAAAAAGATCCTGCTGGTCAGGTACAGTAGAGGCTGCTTATAAGAGTCAACTCGGGAACAGAGTAAATTGCTCTTATATCCGGACTGATCTTACAACCGGACCATGCATAAACAATAGAATAGACACTTGAATTTTTAAGATCGTTTGTTTAATACAAGGGGCGATTGATAAATAAGGTTTCCATGGCTGTAACTTTTTTATTTGTTAACCGATTTTCAAAATTCTTTTTGTATCTTATACTCACATTTGTCCCCTGTGTAATGCACTATTCACTTTTCGACATAGTCCCCATCCCTTTCCACGCATCGCGCCAACGCGTGACCAGCTTTGTACCATCTTCTGGAGTACGATAACGTCCGCCCGCACATGAGTCAACACTTTGCACATTGCGACTTTCACCATTTCCCAAAGAAGAAAGAGCCCCTTAAGGGACATGAGTTGGTTCTGACGGCGAGGTAAACGCTGCCATTCAATCCTGGTGTCGACAACAACCCCGAAATTCCTCTTCAACGGGTTCACCCGAGTGGTCACGCGTTGGCGCAATGCGTGGAAAGGGATGGGGACTATGTCGAAAAGTGAATAGTGCATTACATAGAGAACACTGAGTATAAGATACAAAAAGAATTTTGAAAATCGGTTAACAAATAAAAAAGTTACAGCCATGGAGACCTTATATATCAATCGCCCCTCGTACATACTGAAATCAAGAATTGAAGAAATCTACGATTTTAGTCTGTGAAAAATTTTAACGGGACGCCTTCAATAAATCAAACGGGATTTCGCAAAAGCAGTCGTTTATGTGCCATCACTTAATGCGTGAAGAATTTTACGCATAATGTGCGCTCGAAAGTGCGCCATTGTTGCTCGGATGATACCTTGGTCCAATGGTTGTAATGTGATTTAAGACGCTCTAACCAACTGTGCGATGGCTCAAAATCATCACATCCCAGAGAATCTACATAAACAACCAAAGTCACTGTTCCTCTTAATCCACAAAAGAATTGAAATAAACGACCCGTACATCTTTCTTTGATTTTGTCTTCAGTGCTTTCAGATTTCCAATTTTTTTTTCCATAGATAAGGTGTTCCTTGTTTTAGATGCCATTCTCTACAATTCGACTTGAGAAACTTTAATCAATATTGACGATCGATTGCGCTTTTTAAGCTACAGTACATTCATTCTACGGACTGCAATGACCAATCGCAGAACGGTTTGTAGCAACCAACCACGTTCGCTGAAAATAGTCAAAGCTCTTATAAGCGGATTGCTTTTTTATCCAGACCTCTTATATCCGGACTAGCTTAATATAGAAAATAGAGGGGAAATATTCGGGAACATGAGAAATTGCTCTTAAAACCGGACTACTCTTTTATCCGGTTCTCTTATAAGTGGACTCTACTGTACGTCGTTCCAACAAGTCCAAAACATTCTCTACGGGAATCAGATATCGGCTCTCGGGACCAGAATTAACGCTAACCACTGCTGAACCAATCGTGGAAGATGAAAAGTGTCGCCTTTTAAGAAGCCGTCATATGTAGGATATAAATGCAGCTTTGCAGAATGGATTTGATAAGCGACAAGCTTCAGTTAGTCACTTTGGATTTGATAACCAAGGAACAATTCCAGATTAGACGAAGCTCCATATGATGACATTACCATCAATCGACAATCGAACAGTGAAGTGTACATTTGTTAGGATGGGACGAAAGCAGCGCTTTCATAAAGCTCATCCAACCAGAATAAACTCTTAATGAAATACACTGAGGTAGTCAAGAAGCCTAACCAACCCAAGCGGTCTTCCATATTATACAAAAAAGAAAATAAGATTGACCTACCATCAGATCCTTGAACTGTCTTTATAAGACATCAGATCCACTAAAAACTAACGTATTTGTCAAAACACACACCCTTCCAAGTCTTCACTTGTCCAGTCATGATTCTTTGCAGAAATTGGAGGTTTTCGTATATGCTCGCGACTGTCGGTTTGGATCGGGAATAGTCTAGTTAAAATCATTTATCAATTATTGCACCGTGAATGTCCTGCTTCTTCGTACAAGTCGTTCTAAATGACGGCGGTCTTTGAACTACAGTTAGACAAAGGCTGTAGATCATTTTTATAGCGGTTGAATATTCTGGATATCGAAATCCAGTCAGCTGCTTTGTTGGTTCAATCATGGCTCCAGCTAGACGACCACCAATAATGAGTCCATTTTGGTTCATCAGTTTGGTTCTATACTCACTCAACTTTTCTTAAGTACACGATTGAATCACATGATCTCAAACTAATGTTGCATAAAAACGGATTATTGAGGATCTCAAATTTAGCCATGTTTTACACGTGTTCTCTCTCTCGGCTAGGTAATTCCTCGCCTATTTTGGGAACTCTCTCTCGGCTTCCGGACTTTGTTCGAGGTCAGTCTTTAATAATGAAGTTTATTACTTAAGACAGAAAAAGCTCACATTTACATACAGTGTAACGGACAAAATTCATGTTATTGAATTTATATTATTCTAGAACTTTCTAAGATCCCCTAACGAAGGATCTACGAAGAATCTAACATTAACGCACATCACCATTAATGTTACCATTTGTTCTTGTCTGTTAACAGGTGCTTCGTTCCACCACGTACTCTTCAACAATCACCGACATGTAATCTCTCTCTCTCTCTCTCTCTCTCTCTCTCTCTCTGTGTGTGTGTGTGTGTGCGTGTTTGAGTGTGTGCAAATGAATTCAACGTAGAGCCACAAAACTCCTTCAAACAACTCAGACGAATATCAAACAAGTCGCTTCTTAAAAGGGGGAAAACAAAATAGGCATTTTAACTTCCAATGGAACGTGAAAGGGATTAGGGGGTTCTGAATAATTTAAGCAAGGACTTCTGTTAAAAGTTTCTGTTAAAACAAGAGAACAAAGGCAAAAGAGGAGGAAAGAGCAGGAGAGACAACAAAGGACGACAAAATATCCCGGAGGCTTAGCAAAAGGAACTTTTGCGGACGGTCGCGATTAAAGAGAGAACAAGTAAAAAAGGGGTCGCGACATTTCAGTGGTAAATAAAAGCCTGATCAAGAATACAACGAATTCTAATTAAAACATAGCACAGAGTTCCAGGAAACCATTTTCCTAATTAATTTCCATTTTTCCTCTCTCCCATAAATTATTATCAAGAAACATCCATCCATACTCCCCAAGTTGATTAATGTTTCCATTTAACTCCAAGTGATTGACACACTCTTCGTGTCTCTGGCTTCAAATATTCAACAATGTAATTCATTACAACGATTGGATTTAAAATTTTAATTCCTCCTATGATGTGCTGATAAATTAAACAAAAAAAAA
The DNA here is from genome assembly GCA_023313115.1 of Rhysida immarginata. Classification (NCBI taxonomy): domain Eukaryota; kingdom Metazoa; phylum Arthropoda; class Chilopoda; order Scolopendromorpha; family Scolopendridae; genus Rhysida; species Rhysida immarginata. The sequence continues at coordinate 2,222,155 of JAHWFO010013591.1, forward strand.
AGTTTTTCCATCCTCAGATCACACAACCCAAACCAGTTCCTACCTGGCTCAGCAAGTTCAAAATCTGTCCTTTAAAACTACAATACTAAGCAATTTTAGCTGGAAATTGCTTCCTCGAGACAGATTACATTGTTCTGGGAGGATTGCCAAAGGAAGCTAATAACTTGAACGCGTAATGATCAAAACGCAAAACAGTTTAAACCGTTGCCAAGCATTAAAATTAGTAGAAATCAAGGTGATTGGACAACTTTGAAGTAAAAGCTCCTCCCAACTTAAACTCCATTAACCATCCCCCTCGTCGCTGTCTCCTTTAATCTTGAAGCAAAAGAGCTAATTTGGTGTAAAATCCATTTACATTAATAATGACAATGGGACTGTCTAGCAGACTGTCTGGCAGGCATAGCGTATGCGCGCTTAGACTAACGTCAAAAAACGTCCCTTTTAAACTAAACCTAAGTTTGACTCTCCCAACAGAGCAGTACCCAAGAGTGCAGGAGAAAAATTACCCAACCAAAAATATTAAGATTAGTGGAATATATACTAAAATGACAGGATCAATATAATCAACCTCTGCCTAGTAAAGGGTTGATTTTAAATGAAACCGGTACGGTATAAGTGTTGCAAAAACTATCAAATTACCGAATGCACTCTTTTCAATGCTAATATATAGCATGCAATATATCAACCATACGCAAAGATATTTCAACACAGATTGGTGGATGAGTTTGGAAATCGCGGACCTTATAGAGGATGATCGTGACGTCATCCGGTTCGGTAAAACTGTCGAATTTGCTTATGAAATGACATCGAGAGAGATGATGCTATTAATTTCATAAGCAAGTTCGACAGTTTTACCGAACCGGATGACGTCACGACCATTCTAGACTACTGCCTCTGATGATGGCGTAACGCCGAAACGCGTCAGGCTAATAAATTAGTTTTACCGTGTCACTCTTGATCCCTTTATTTCAGTTACTTATGTGACACTAATCAAACCATGGACATTAAAGATAAGTGATAAGATTGTTAAGAAAACAGGCTTTTTGTTTAAAACCGCTTTCCTGTAGAAACATGGTTTTGTGGCATATGCCCTTTTTCCACTGAGCCCCTCAAATATAAATGGTCATCGAGTTCCACTGAAAAATGAAGCTAAAGTTTCTAGCTCCCGATAGGGCGGAATCTACATTGAAAAGTGGCGCTGCATGCACATTCGGCCCAACTGCGACTGCACAGCCGCTCTGTCGGGAGATAGAAACTTTACTTTCATTTTCAGTTTCAATGAAATACCTCTATCGTAGGTCACGGTCGGTCTGGTCAGCACCTCCTAAAGAGAAAGCCTTCGCACAAATACATTGTTCCATCGTCATAAGAAATGCAAATTTAGGGCTTATTATTGGTAGAAACAAGGATAGGAAACTCCATTGTTAAAAGCGTGAGTATTTTTTCAGTGGCGCCCTCTGGCCATTTGCGTGGGCATTACTCTGTCTAGCAGACGACTACACTTTTCCTTATTTGCCTCGATGGGTCAGTGGTTGCGTGATCGCCTTATTCGGAAGGGAATTAAAGGCGTTGATCTCGTGTAGTTGTTTGCCGGATGAATGTTTTGATAAAAGTTTTATCTTTAAAAGATCTGTATGGTTGATGTTTTGCTTTACTATGATGGCAATCGTTACTTTACTATGATGGCAATCGTTACTTTACTATGATGTTTTGCTTTACTTGTGCAATCGTTACTGAAACATACTGTAAATGGATTTCACAAGCAGTAATTATTTCACAGGATTTTTCCCCTGATAAAAAATCCTCGTCCTCCTCGTCTGGGATCGAACCCACGTCCTCGGCCATCAGATCAGCCGGCCAGGTGGCCGAGAGGGCTAGGGCGTAGGCTTTCTAGCTCGAATCCCGCCGTTGGCATGGATGTTTGTGTTTGTCCCGGGCTGCGTACAGATATAACTTGTGTAAAAGGCGCAAAATGACCTTAGGAGTCGACGCCAAAAATTCTAATCAACCAACCAACCAACCAACCAACCAACCAACTAACCTGGCACGATCTGTTTTCCTTAGTTTCTCGAAACAATGGAAAATGTCGGAAGCTCGATGACCATTTATATCTATAGATCGTGATAGAAATACGATTAAAAATGTTTTTTATAATGATGTAACAATGTATGCACGTTTCTGTGCGCAGGCCTTCTGTCTAGGAGGTGTTGCTCTCACACAGAACGGTTCAACAATTGACGCTCGCTTCGTTTAACATAATCGTAAAATGCTTATTTAATGATTATATACACTCTCTATTTAACCACTCTTCAATTTTATTACTTTAAATTCTCTTTTTACGTTAGTTTAATTAGTTAGGAATTCATAGTTCAGTTTTCATACTTATATAGTTTCTCTAAAGTGTCTTAAAATGCAGGTTAGTTCTTAGTATCTATGATTGATGTCTCGCTGCGGTAAAACGAAAATATGCTTCTTTTATCCGCCAGGGAGGTAAAATTATTTTTGTTTCCATTAATATCAATACAACATAGAGTATAATTTCAACACTGATTGCTTACCCTGCTACCGCCTGTTGAGGTTTTTACCCAAAATAATATACAATGAGCGACATAACAGACATAAATACTGAAATAATGGATTCTTCAAAGTTTAAATTTTTTTTAAATATTCGGAAACAACTAAAAGGCGTATCTACGTATAATTTGCTATGTTTTGAGTTATCTATAGAATCCTTTTTAGGAAAAAACGCTGGAGGCACAGAAAGGTTTACCAAGCAGTTGTCACTCAACGTGTATTTATTATTTAAGCTTTTTATTTATAATCACTACAACCGAAGTTCGTTCTGGTAATTCTTAACATTCTCGTCTGACTATCGTGAAAAATACTTTTTAAAAACGGCAAATACTTCACACAGATTCACATTATAAATTTATACAAAGCTGAATATTTATTATAATATTTAAACACTTTAAATTCTCAACTTTAATAATGAATTTCTACAACGATTTCAAACGATATCATCCTAATTTTCAGAATTTTTTTACAGAAAAGCAAATTAATGAAATTTAAATTACTAGATGAAATGTAAATATTTGAGATCTCAAAGAGTGAAAAATCGCTTAAATAGCTGCAAGGCAAAAATTAATACATTAAAACTGCACTTCCTAAATCCACTACAATGTAATCTATATAAAGTAGGCCTATATGAGAAACTCATTGAGAATCATCTAGAAATAGCTTCAATTTAAATAAACAGCACCATATTATCTCCTAACTATTTCAAGGGCAAAGCCCATATCCCCGAGGCCTGTTCTCTCTTCTCACCTGGACTTGAACCCGCAGCGCTTACGAAGATGACGGCGACGACAACGGGAAGAGAAAATAAAAGGAAGAACACCCACACACAAATAAAAAAGAAAAAAAAAGTGAGATAACATAGGAAGGCGATTGTTTTCATTCCAGCTGCGAAATCCCCAGCTGCTTTTATTTTTTTTAAAAGCCCCACCATTCCTTTCCTAACCCCCCTCTCGCTCCACCACCACCTTCCTTCCTTTCCCAAGCGCTAATGAAGACGTCACGAAGAAATAGGATCCCAAAGAGCACCTGCGCAGAGAGACCCTTTTTCAGAGCTGATTGCGCATTCATGGTGAGAGCAGCCAAGATGCTTTGGCGGAGGAGGGAGAGATAGTTAAGTGGAATTTATTCAGACACCAGGTGGAGGAAATCTTAGAACGGGGGCTGTAAAAAGGAGGTGGGAAGAGGCGCTTCTCCGTCGCCGACACGAAGAAGAAGAGGCTCAACAAAGGAGGAGAGAAAAAAAAAATAAAAAAAATAAAATAAGGACGATCTCATTCCAAAGTAAAAGGGGACGGGATGAAAGGGGTATAATGAAAAACGTTTATAATAAATAAATAATAATTCAAAAAGACCAATATCGCTAATCTCCACGAGACACAATACAACCTCCCATCTCCTCAGGCTTAAAGAAGATAAATTAAGAGCGCCGACTTGGCTTATCCAAAAATAGCAAGAACACCACCTGCTCCTTCCCTGTTACGAATTTAATAAATTACATTATACCCTAATAAAGAAGTCCCTTTCAACTATAAATGATTAACTAACTAATAAATCATTAACGATAATTTTTTTAAAGAGCGCTTAACTTATTCAAGGAACCTTAAAGAGACTTCAATTCTCTCAAAGATTAGGCCTAAATTAAACAGAATGACTTCACACAGACATACAAACTGGAGTTGGACAATACCACTAGATTTAATAAGACTCGTTATCACGTAGCGCATGTTGATTCTTGACTAAAAAATTGACGTGCAAGCCCAAAATGGGTTATGTTGGAGGAGGGGCAGCGTAAAAGCATTAAATTTTGTCAAAAAATAAACTAAGGCATTCTGCGACAGAAACTCTACAGACGATCAACCAGACTGCTAGTCGTGTTACTGTCTTCAGATGATACCGCATGTTCGTTCCGTGCAGGGAATTCATTGAAGAAGTTGATACGCGTGTAGCGCGAAAGCAGATACAACAAATATCTGTATGAGGCAGCAGGTAACCAATCATCAATCTACGTCTTCACGAAAAAATGCCATTAGGCTCAAACTCGGTAGAAATTCTGGCGCATTCCAAGAATCGCATGATATAGGAATAACTGAGCACAGTAGCGTCACACAGTGACCAGTCTTAGAATTCATTGACTCAAATGGCATACAAAATCATCTGAAGGGTCGATCGTCTACGATATTTTTAATTAGACTGTTCCTCTAAGAATGTTAGGCACTGCATAAAGCTCTTCCTTAAGCCAGCAATGTCTATTACGGTTTCTTGTTGGCAGTCTCTGGACGTTAGGCTGTTGTGGTGATTGCATGTCCGGTCCTGCCGACTTACAAGTCAGAGTTTTACTCATAATGGCAGCCCAAATACCAGTAAAGCGTAGTTCCCACAAGCAGAAAACTAGAGAGCAGAAAACAGGGCGTATTTTACATTCTGCTCCTGGAGATGTTTCACATGGCAGAAACTCAAAAGCATACCTAATGATAGAGGGATAACCTGCTCATATACCCTTCAGTCTATTGTTGCACTATCGCTGCTTTGTTTCATCCGTTTTCTGACGTAACTGCAGCCTATTGACAATGAGCCCCGTATTCAGAAAGAGCACTCTTGCGTAGGTCCCACATGCGTAAAAACAGCGGCAGAAACCAGAAAGCAGAACAATTTTATGAAGTCGCTTCCTGTTTTCGTCTCTTCTGCCTGACTGAAAATTTCTGCTTTTTGGAGTTGGGCTGAGTTCAACTTTTGTGGCAGAAGCAGGACAGAAACGGTTGCTCATCCAATAGAAAACGATCTCTGCAGTGACGTCACAGTGACGTCCTCTCTTTCTCACAAAATAAAAATGTCGGACAAAGGTCGAGAAGAGGCCGACAAGGAAAATTAATGTGGAAACGCTAATAGATGAAGTGTGCAATATATATTTATTAATAAATTAATGAAATTAAATTGTTTAAGCGACAGTTGGACACAAAAATTCAAGGAATGATGACTTGATAAGGAATGAACGAACTGTGCGCAGTGTACAATCGAAGCCGACCGTTTAATTAGATTGATGGCTTCGGTGCAATGCATTTGCGTTGGGCAAGAATGCCAAATTGCAAGAAACGATGGCGCTTGGGTAGCAGACTTCTGCTGTCTCATCCTTTTGAGTTTCTGGCATGTGGGCCACCTCCAGGAGCAGAAAGTAAAAAGGCAGGAAAAAAATACGCCCTGGCTTCTGCTCTCTTGTTTTCTGCTAGTGGGAACCACGCCTTACTCAAAACCATTGTTAAGTACAAATTCAAATTGAATAATTGAATATTATTGAATAATTGAATTTGTACTTAACAATGGTTTGAGCAAAAGAAAGAGCATAAAAACCATTAGCGTGGATTCCACATGCGTAAAAACAACGGCAGAAACCACAAGGCAGAAAATGTTCTGACGTCAGTTCCTGCTTTCTTCTTGCTGCCCGACAGAAAACTGCTGTTTTTTTCGTGTTGGATGGAGTCATAGCCTACAAAGATAAGAGAATTTTCCTGACGGGGAGAAACAAGAGAGCAGGAAGTGATATTTTTACGCATGTGGTTTCTGCCGTTGTTTTAGCGCTCATTCTGAATACGGGCTCGAATGAGAGTTGGCAGAGGTTTTTAACAAATCAGACATGTTTAAAATGGCGTTTTCTGCCGAGCAGTGGCGCTCGCAGGCGCTCATAAACACCTGTAAATTATATAAAATGGTCGACGTAAAAAACTACAAATGGGCAGGCTTTCCTATATCATTGTTGGCTATCCTCAAAAGGATAAGATAGCAGAAGCCTGCTACGTAAGCGCCATCCAGTGTTGTAATTTGGCAATTTTGCACTCCTGTACACAGTACACTGTTCGTTTACTCCTCATCAATCATCGTATCAAATTTTTAACCGACTTCAAAAAGGAGGAGGTTCTATGATCGTCTGTATGTATTTTTTATATATGTTCATCGATATTTCCGTCGTTTATAAACCGATTTTAAAAATTCTTTTTTCATTGGATTCGGTTTAGCACCAAGATGGTCCCATATTAATTTCATTGTTAAGTTGTTTTAATTTTTTTTAAATTCATTCAACTTGTTATATTCTAGTGTTGTTTATTCATTTTAATTTGATGAATTCAATTATGTTAATAAATATATATTTCCCATCTCTCCTATTAGCGTTTCCACGTCAATTTTCTTTCTCGGCCTCTTCCCTTCGTGAGCTGAACATCCGATAATCTCTCTCGAATAAGTCACTGCGTCATCAATGCACAGGTCGTTTTCTATTAGCTGAGCAACCACTTTTTGCCACAGAAGTTGAACTCCATCCAACTCGAAACAGCACGAGTTTCCTGTAAAACCGAGATACGAAAGCAAGAAGTGAAATCATAAAAATTTCTATTTTGCGGTTTCTGCATACAAGAAGTAGCCAGCATCTACGATATTGAACTGCAGAGCTCATCCTGCAACTTCAACATCCCATTTGTCGAAATCGTACGAACACAGTAAAAAAAAAGCCTCTGGAATGGACGACAAAAGAATACTTAGTCTTTCTCTATGTACGTATATTCCACCAGGGCCACGCACTTCTCCCATGTGGAAGCCTCCCTATTCGGCCCAGAGTAGAACTGGACGCCTTTTCCAATGACCTTATCTTGGAGAAGGCGTCCACGCAGTATGCTCTTTATACCTGGGAAGAGGAAGAAATCGATGAGTGCCAGGTCGGGTGAGAAGAGTAGGTGAGACAGTTTCTGCAAGGCTCGAACCGTATTCCAGATGGAATTGTTGCGAGATCTCAAGATTTTAACTTTCTCTCTCCATTTTTCTTTGCGAAGGGTTTGCATCTCCTCATAGACTCTTCGTGCTAGTCTTTAGCCAAGATTTACGATACCTTTGTTGTATGTATATTTTATCTGCAAATGCATGTAGAGTTTTGCGTACGAGATGCTACAAACAGTGCCGTGGCTAATGCAGGATTTCTACACGATCTGAACCACTGTGATTCTTGGGTCTTCGAGGGCCGTGTCTTGATACAAGATTTGCAGTTTGTGACTAGTGGATGGCATCTCAGAATAGGGGTCGTCTTCGAAGATAATCTAGCCACTTTGAAAGCTTTCTGTGGCGTTTTGTAGATACAGATGCAGAAAATGCATCACAACTCGAGCCTAGATTTTTCCACTTAGCAATGCTATCTAATGTTTAGCGCCTTGGCGGCGAATCCACCAGTTAAATTGTTTTGGTGTCTTTGTAGTACTCCGATACACGCTAGTATTGGGAGTTTTGAAATGTAATGTCTCCATGGTTGTAACTTTTTTTTAATTGACAATCGATTTTCAAAATTCCTTTTGTACATGATACTTACATTTTTCCTCTATGTAATCCACTATTCACTTTTCGACTTAGTCCCCATCCTTTTCATCTTTGGGAAGAGGTGAAAACGCCCTCATATTATGGGTTCACTGTTGCACCCAGAATTTCATGGCGATTCTAAGGACTTTATTCTATGGATAAATACAGACAAAGATACTAAAGAAAATTATAGTTGCGTCTTATGCTCAAGTTTAAGTACCCTTTAGAGGGGGTATAAAATGGAAGGGGGAGATAGAATTGAAGAAAATAGAAGTATAAATTAACAAAAGAAATATAAACCTACGCCCTCCTAGCTGTGCATCTCAAACTCCAACTCTTTAACTCATTTGCATAACTGCAAGCATTCTCGAAAACACACCCAATTACAAGATGCAAAACAAGCCCCCAAACACCCCTTTAATACCCTCTGCTTCAAACGTCAAACATCATTATTTTCACAGGGCATTTGATTTTAAAGGCAGCAGTAGCAGCAGCAGGAGGAGCCGTTTTATTTAACTTGGTGAAGAAGAACTTGGTGAAAAGGGACGATAAGACCGAGAGGGAAATGAAACAGACGTTCGGTGCCAAGAAGGGAACAGGAAGTTTCCAGAAGGAGCATCTTAGGGAAGAGGGAAAACTTCGCTGGACATTAAACTTTCAACACGGGTTTCGACCAATAATAAGCTTAGAAAAGGGAACCCAACACTCACAACCCCCCACCTAGCGAGTCGTCCAAGTCCTCACGAGCTCACGAGTGCAGACAAAAGGATCTCTTTCCTTCTTTCCCTTCCCTCCTCCTCCTTTATTGCCTGCAAAATGTCGAAGCTCAAACCCCCGTTGAAGATTGTGGAAAATTGAAGAGCTTCTGCCAATGAGATTCTTACAAACTCACCCCCAGAATCGATGTGAATTTATGCCAAGAGGATTCCCCGCGCTTTTTTTTTCCTTCCTCTTTCCACTCGAGCGACAACGAATGGGGTCGAGTTTCAAATTTTCTCCTCCTTTAGGTAATTTCTACGCACTTTGACTTTTCGCTTATTCTTTAATAACAATCTTTACCCCACATCCACCACCCCATCTCTTTACACTCGCTGAAAGATTCATTTCAAAAAATCTTGTAAGCAAAACGGAATTAGATGAAAGCGACAAAGTAATTGAAATCCCTCGTGTTCAACACGAAACGCATACATTCCTCAAAAGAATTAAGGGGTCACAAGTAGGAGATGCGAAAACAGGGTAGATGTAATCATGACCAGTAAGTACGGAAACTCACAGAATAAATAGAATGGAACTTTATTAACATAAAGAATGAAGAGTTGGTAGTAGTCAGACAAACGTTTTCTTTATCTAACAACATGAATTGTGGAATGCGAAAGTCAAAAACAACAATGAGCAATTGAAATGACGAATTTCTTGCCATTTCACTACAGTTACTAGTGTAGGAGGGCACTGCAAAAATTTGTAGCTGAAAATTTGTATAAAACGTCATCAATTTTAAGTATCGTACTACACGTGGGGGTATGAAAATTTGAGAAAAACTTTCCCGGACTATTCTCCATCGACAGCATGTGTCAGAAACTGGTGTCGAAAATTTGGAAGGGTGGAAAGTCTCAGAAAGACGATCCCTCATGAAATCATTCCGGAAAACATTCGCCGTGTAGAGAACATGGTAAAGGCAGAGCCGCGTATCACTTACCAGCGGATAGAGGAGCCGTCAATCGGATCAACACCATTTTGCGAGGCCATCTTCAACTATATGCAAGATGGATCCCCCACGCGTTGAAATCATAGCAAAAACTGGAAAGAGTGAAGTGGTGCCGTGAAATGCTCGAAAGATTCAAACAAGGCGAACCACGGTCAGATCGGATCAATCTAACTGGTGTTGAAAAATGGCTTTATAACTAACAAGTAAAAATCAGTCAAAGAGTGGGCGCACAAAAAAAAAGATCCTCCGTCAAAGAATCCCCAAAGAGTTCGAAGCGTTGGAAAAGTTATGGTTGCTGGCTTCTCTTGCTCTGGTCATGCGGCAAACATTCTCTGCAAACTGGCAAAACAGTCATTTCAGAATGGTACGTGAAAAGCACCCAAGATCTGGACTTCGAGGTTTGTGGTGGCCCTGCTCATCGGGCACTTCGGACTGTGGGGTTCTATGAAACACAGCGTGTCTCCCGATTGAGGCACCACCTTACTCGCCAGAACTGGCTAGCTGCAATTTCGTTCGATTTTCTTGTGCTGAGAACGTCTTGGCCGCATACATCGATGTAAATTCGGGTGTCTCCGGAGTCGACTGGAAACAAGCCTTTTCTGATTGCTTTAAACGGATAAACCTGTGCGTACTTCCAAAGGAGGCTATTTTGAAAACTTTTGTTCTTAACCCTTTCTGTTGCCGTTGCTACTAAATTTTGGTGTCCCTTGTATTTTTGCAATTATAAGAGATTGGACCTCTGGACAAGTCTGCGGATAGTGGTTTGCCCACTCTTCAAGGTGACTATCCTCTAGTTCCTATTGTGTGTTACGCAGCATTTGGGCGTAATATGCGTAAAAATTTCAAACTTAAGGACTTCCAAATGTCGTGCTCCTCAAGAAAGCTTACCACGACTCTTGCGATACGTGGACGAGCATTATCATGCCTGAAGAGGTGAAATTTTCACTCATAGCTGATGCAGAAGGACACTCCTCATTTGCAACACTCTTCAATGTAACGCCGAGCCACGTCTCTTCTTAACAAGGTTCGTCTTATCATCAATTGAGACACCATCACAGAGTCGCCATTCATAACTCTTGTTTCCTGAATAGTACTCGAATGAAGTCCATATGGTGAAAATCGGGACTCCTCTGCGAGCAAAATGTTTCGGCAGTGGCAGACACTCTTGCAGGCCATCTCGATATAAGACCCAACTTCTGAAGTCGGTTCCTCTTGGTTTGATAACAAAGGCCCTGGTAGTGGCTGTGCAATTCCTCATGCCTTGAACTCGTAGAGAAAGAGTCTCTTTACAAAACGGCGGTGGCACTAGGCTTTTGGAATCGCCTTATTGGTAGCGATTAAGGGATTTTGATTTTCCTATCAGATTCAGATGAAGAGCTTTGGGTTTGTTTTATTGGTACCGCTGATCAATGGATTTAGTAGCTGCCACAATGGAAGAAATTTATGGACAGAAATGTAGAAAGAAACTTTTCGCTTTTATTTTTATTCCTTCAAAAAAACTCCATTCTTAGACCACCGAACACTCTGACCAAAAAAAAAACCCACACAAAAAACCTCAACCAGTATATATATACATATTCCCCAATGATTGACGTCCGGGGCTTTGAGCGAAAATGAAGACGCAACAAACACTTCGGGTGACCGCTGCTACTGTGCTGGGGAATTCTTTTTTCCTTACATTACCCCATCCTCCTTTGCAGACGAGTTTGTTTACTCCGTCCAAGAAGATGAAGTGATAGGAAGGCATACACAGCAGAGTCTGTTGTAGTAGAAACGGCGAAGGATAAAGGAGCGCTCAAGTAGATGGGTTCGCAACGCCACCTGTCACTCCCCTGCTCACAGATAAAGCGACGAAAAGGAGGAGGAAGGTGGGAAGTGAAGAAATAAAAAAAAAGCAAGGTGGGGGTATGGGGATAGTAGTCGTAGTAAAAAGGAGGGGGGATGTCAACTGTCACCGCAGCAATCGCAAGCTTCAGCGTGACAACAGTCGGACCAATTCCCTGTTCGATGTTGTGATTTGATAGAGTGTTGGCGCCACGCTTTTCCTTCCTCATTCTCTCATACCCCCCACAACCCCCGTTTCCAATGCGTCGCAAATGGAGTTCTCCCACGCAAAGGAATCAGGTGACAAAAAATGGTTAAGAAACATTATTTGGAAACATCACGTGACAGAGGAGAAACGGAAGAAAAGAAATCACTGATCTTCAAAAGAAAGAAAAGGAAAGAAAAAAAAAAAAAAAGAGGAGGATAGGGGTAGGGAAAGAAATTGACGAATTTGATTTCGATATTACAGTGATGGAGTAGGGGGTGAGGAAAAGCCGATTTCTCCTTCTTCAGTACACCGGTTTGAAAGATAGGCTTAAATCCACTCCAAAGCGTTATTTTATTTCCCTATTCTTATCTGCTCCCCGAAATAAGCTTTCGTAAATGCCAACCCGATTCGAAACAGACACATGTTCCAGAAGGCTTAGTGCTGTATCATTAAATAAGATTTTTTATAAAAATAGAAAATATATTCAAGATCCCAAAGAATGATGCACTCTTAATAAATATACTAATTACAATTATATATCGCACTAGACTCAATAAAAAAATTACAAATATAATGAAAATCCAGTTTTCTGAATATCTAACCATTGTTGAGGCCAGTCTTAAAAGGAACAATAATGATTAATTACTTCTTCATAGTGTCTATTTTTCCCGGAAAGCTCGCATAGATACCACTCCTAATGGTCAACACAATTATTTGGAGATGATACTAGGCGAATTCGTTAAGCCAGTCAGCCTGAAAAGGACTGAGTCGGTTCTCAGACGATGATGAAGTCACGTTTAAGACTAGTCTGACTGATCTGAAGTCTAATTATTTCAGATTTCAGATTCAAATTCAATAAAGCGATTTCATTTTTCACTCGTCATTTTGTCTTTATTCAGATTTCCTTCTTTGTGGACTTCACCGCCACTGTCAGCATGTCTCTAGCGAGAAGGCCTGCGAACTGAAACGTCATACATTGTACATCATCATCATAAGAAGACCAAATTTAGGGCTGCTTATTAGTAGAAATCAGACTGTAGAAGTAAACAGTCATCGAGGTCCATTGAAAAGTGGCGCTGCGTGTATGGGAGATAGAAATTTTTGTGTCATTTTCAGTTTCAATGGAGTCGGAATTGAATTGGTCCACAATTCGATAACACGATATTGGCGAAGTTAGTGAATTCTACCAAATTTTTAAATAAATAACTGACAAACCAACGTGAATGCATTACATAGCTTTATTATTAACATTAGGCATCAACTACATATATAAAATAACTGTACAAGTTAGCAAATTCAGATCACGCTAAGTGCTATGCGGCACCTAATATAATCTGAATTCTCTAGTTTCTCTAAACAAGGTAAAATGTTGGAAGCTTGATGACCATTTATATCTATAGAGCATGATTTATTGCAATGTAATTGACTTATTCCGGGATAACAAACTGAGCATGCGTGCGACCTGTTAGCGTTCAGCAGTGCTACTCTATAATAGCTGGGTGTGATTTTAGAATTAAACTCCGTATAACTTTTTTTGATTTCAGTAACTTCAGTTTTGTATGTTGTACCTGTTAGAAATCTCATTAAGCCATGCTTTGTTTTCCTCATTGCGTATTTCTCATCTCTGCCAGCAGTTAGCGCTTAGTATCGCGGAAAAGGTCTATTTCCCGATTAATTTAAATATTTTTATTTTCAAAAAGAATGTTATTCACGAGTCTCATTGTTTAAATTTATTTTCAATTACCTTGTTTATAATAAATTGTTGGCACAGACAAACCTTTGTCGTTATAATGTTATAAAGATTTAAAAAACAATAGGTTGATAGTGATTCTGGGAGGGCTCAACAGCTGGAGCTATTATTGCATCAGTCAATATAAAGAGTGGGCCAAAAGCATTGTCTTTAGATGGTAAGGAGTCATTCAACTCCCGCCAATTTCCATTGTTTAGAGAATCTAGGAGCCGCGTACGTCGCAATGGACTTTGTACGATCTATGCGACACACAGCGTGATCTGAATTCCCTAACTTATTTAGTTATTTTATTTATTAAGTTGATGCCCAAAATTAATAGTGAGCTATGTAATGCATTCAATAGTTGGTTTATCAATTAAAGGACTTGGGGGAAATAAGGACGTAACTCACAAGAAGAATCCTTACTAAATGTTATAATTACTGCTTGTGAAATCCAGTTTCAGTAAAATTGAACAAGTAAACTGCAATCACAGTAAAGCAAAACATCAACCACGCAGATTTACAGTTTTTAAAGGTATAACTTAATTTTTCTCAAAACATTTTTTCTAGGAGTTACATCCTTATTGCCCCGAGCCCTTCATTTATTTATTTAAAATTTTGTAGAATACACAAATTTTGGCATTAATATGTGTAATATTACTAACCTAACCTAATAATTCCGGCTGCATCGAAACTGAAAATGAAACTAAAATTTCTAGCTCACGATAGGGCTGCACTGCATGCTCTTTTAGTCCGATTATACATTGGCGGAAAAAAAATCCCAACACCACGAAGGACTTGTGTTAGAAGAATGAAATTTGGACAGTATATTCAGCTATAGCATTTATTCAATTGATTCAAGTTTCAAGGTTACAACTTATAGGGGGCGCCACCAGCGCCACCCTGTACATGCAAATGAGACATTCCAATGACAGATAGAATAAAACATGTCTCGAAGGCGACTGCGACGTGAATATGGGCAGCTAACCCAATTCGAACGAGGACGTGTAGTGGGCCTTCGAGAGGGTGGACTTTCGTTCCGTGCTATTGCAGAACGCATGGGTCGAGACGATGCCACCGTGTATAACTGTTGACAGCAATGGTCCAGGGAAGGCAGGATTACCAGGTGACTAGGATCTGGATGACCCCCGGCCACCGGAGACAGGGTTGACCGGCGCATCTGTAGGATGGCTGTGGCTAATCGGACAGCACCTGCAGCGGACATTCGGGCTGCTGTGGCACCCAACGTCACTCCACGCACAATTCGGAATCGTCTCCTGGCCAGGAACCTCCGCTCCAGGCGCCCTGTGGCACGTTTGCCTCTTTCCCCTCAACACCGTACGGCACGTCTTTAAGTGGTGTCAAGCCATAGCGACTTGGAGGGCAGAATGGAGGTCTGTGGTCTTCACGGATGAAAGTCGTTTCTGTCTGGGTCAGAGTGATGGTCGCACAAGGGTCAGGAGGAGGAGTGGGGAAGTCCTGTTACCGAGCTGTATCTGTCGTCGGCATACTGGCCCCACCTCTGGCATTATGGTATGGGGAGGGATTTCCTACGACAGCAGGACCCCTGGTGGTTATCCCAGTCACCATGACGGCAAATGTTTACATTCGGATGGTTGTTGAACCTATTGTGCTGCCATTGTTCCAAAAGGATAACGCTCGACCCCGCACTGCCGCTGCAACCCATGCTTCAGGGTGTCCACATCCTACCATGGCCAGCACGATCACCAGATCTGTCGCCCATCGAGAACGTCCGGGACATGGTCGGACGGCGTATCAGGGCTCTTCCACAACCAGCAACAACTGTCGCTGATCTGACCATCCAGGTACAATAGGCATGGAATGCCATACCACGAAATGGCATTCGGCCTCTCTACGACCGTATGCATGCACGTGTGCAGGCCTGCATAGACCAGCGCGGCGACTACAGCGGGTACTAAAGTCCGTGCTTTTCACCATGTACAAGGTGGCGCTGGTGGCGCCCCACTATAAGTTGTAACCTTGAAACTTGAATCAATTGAATAAATACCATAGCTGAATATACTGTCCAAATTTCATTCATCTAGCACAAGTCCTTCGTGGTGTTGGGATTTTTTTCCCGCCAGTGTACATGCAGCGCCAGAAACTTTAGCTTCATTTGTCAGTGGAGTTGGATGACCATCTACTATCTAAAGACAATGGCCGAAAGTCACTTTACCATTTCAAACTTAAATAAGACTATTTTTTTATTCTATTTTTTTAGTTTCATATTTTTAAAATACAGAATTCAGAAATAAATTAAGGGTAAACTGACGATAGAACAACGTGTAAAACTTACCGAGTTTTACTTTGAACATAATTTCCAGAAATGCGTAGTTTCGTTGGCCGTCACGTTCTCCTGACCTGATGGCCCCAGATTTCTTTTTATGGGGATATTTGAAATAGCGATTGGAAATTCTTTAACATATTTCAAAAAATAGCGATTGGAAGTTCGGAAGTTTGAATGATAAGCAGTTATGGAGAGTGCCATAGAAAGAGCTCGCCTTTGTGAAGTGGAAAACGGGGTCATCTTTCATGTGTAGGCTAAAAGAATTTCCAAGTTGTGTGCATTATATTGTTAAAAAGAAAATTATTAAATAGTTAAAAGTAATAATAAAGTTATTTCTTTTAAAAATGGTAAGGTGACTTTTGGTCCACCCTATACATTGTTAACCATTGTTAACGATCCGTAGCATTGGAGAAGTTCGACCTTTTCTATCTATTGACTCTGGCGGAAGCATATGCACACCTTGATCTTTAAGAATTGCAAAGGATTGTGGGTGAAAAAACACGGGAATGTGGATAAAAACTCGTGTCCAAAAGGACCATTGCTGAAAACAGGTACATATGGACCCTAGTAAAAACCAACAGCCAATAACCAAAAAAATTAGTTCGGAAAAAATTATTTTTTTCCAAAATATGACAATATAGTTTGCATGCTTATTTGCTTTTTTTTTTTTTAACTTTGCAAGCAGTTGTTGCAATTTATGTTTCAATTTCATCAGTTTTGCCTAAAATTGAATCGGAAACGTTTTCTTTCAACTGACAGCGTGAAAAACGATTTTTATCTTTCCGTGTTTTGTGAAAACTCGTTACAACGAACAGTTACGATTATGGCAGGGACGAAAAATTTTTGCTCGTTATAATGAGGAATTCGTTATATTGAAAATCGTTACAACGAAGTCTCTTTTTTAGGCATTAAATAAGTTATAATTTTCGGGAACTTCAAAAATAATTCATTACATCGAGAAGTTCGATATATCCGAGGATCCACCTGTAATAGATAAAGGATAAAATAGATACTGGAGATAACGCTCGAACATCTTAGGGATAAGGTTTCCATCTTAAAATTTTTAGTTGCAAACATTTGTGTGAAAAATCAATGTTGTAAGGACAGTTGGTGAAAATCAATGTGTAAAGCATTATGAGTAAAACTACTGTCCGAAATAACTTACTGAGAACCAATATTGCAAAGGTTTTGCGTAAAACAGTACTCGGAAAGGACGCTTGCTAAAAACCATTGTTCACATGTGCATAAAACTTCATTTTTTATATTTAAGACGTGCCTAAGCTAGAAAAATATATCGAAAACACAAATATTCAAAACTAGTAGAAGGGCTTCAGGAGGAGTACTTCAATAGAAGCAAATTCAATAGAATTTTTACGTTTTTAAATTTAATGAAAATTATTAAATTCACTTGTCTCACACAGGAACCTTCCCAGTCTTCCAAATACACCTCCATTGGTTTACAGAGTAAAGTTGCTTCGACAGCCCATTAACCACATCCCGTCTCCATTATTGCATACTTGTTTACAATCCAAACGTCGTGTCTTAATTTCTCCACTTCAAATAATAATAATAATAATAATACTGTTTAATATCACGTTCTCAATGCAGGTAATTCTTAGCTTCCACAACACCTATCAGCTCCAATCACGAGTTCTGTCTCGCTGTACGCGCTTGTTTGAGAGCAAACGCTACATTGTCAAAACGCGAAGCAAACAGATTATTTAATTGGGTTCCGTCAATTCAGTTCTTGAGGACTCCAAACGCATTTTGACAGCCTTCCAAGAGTGCAACGACATGACATGTGAAAAGCAAAAGAGATTTCTGAGCAAGGAGAAACGGCAACAAAACTCTTTAATTATTCAAACCATTTTCCAATTTCCCAACTCACAGGAGCGACACTAACGTTGTCTACTTTCTTTCTCTCCCCTTTTTTTTTTCAGGTTTACCACTTTCCAGTAACGAGATGATCGTCGATCCTCCCCATTGGTTTTCGCTTTTAAATTTCATTTTCATCTCAACGTCATGGCTCCATCCTTTCCTTAATAGTGTAAAATAGGCGGGAAAAGGAGAGAGGAGGGAGGAAAAAACCCAACAACAACCAAAAAACTAAAAACGTGTTGTGTGTTGAATGGTCACGTTGGTCATATTTTACGGCCCTCTTTCGGGCTTTTATCCTGGGGTCAAGTGTCAAGCCAAGCACGTGCATTCCTTCCTCCGCACGTGCGCATGCACGATCAATGCCACTTCCGGCGACGAGGAAAGAAAATGGAAAAGTTTTTTGCCGAGCAGCATTGACATACGAGAGAAAGTTGAAAGAAAAGAGAAAAACCTTGAGGGCAAAAAAAATAAAAAATGATAGAAACATGAAAAAGAAAGAAAGGAGAGAATAATAGTAAGTAATAATAATAGCGAAAAAAAAATTTATAAAAAAAAATTATCCAGTACATGAACAGATGCCAAAGAATTCAAAATTTGCCACGAGGCAGAATGCGAAAGAAGAGAAAAGAAAACAACAGAGAAGAAAAGTTGAGCCGCGTTCGCCTAAAGAAATAAATAAAGCAAAAACAAACAGCACAGGAAAAACAAAAAAAGGGAATATCCCCAGCTGATTAAAATAACGCTTGCATTTATAAAAATTCAGAATTTATTCCTTAAATAAATAACAACAACGACGCAAGGAATAACCGGTATTTCCATTAAACATGAAAGAGAAAAGAAAACAAGATAAGCGCTTTTCAAATAATAATAACCCGTTGCAAAATTGCAGCGAAAGTAAATCCAATTAAATGAAGATAGGCATTTTTACATACTAAACTGATTTATTTAATAGTAATTTCATGTATATGCAGTCGAACTGAAACTAATTAAACAACATTAAACCATCAGACTTACAATTTACGTCTTAATCAATTAGAATTATCAATACATCAATGTCTAGTTCGAAACAAACAATTTTTAAACATTGTTTTTAAATACGAATAAGCAATAAAAAACTATGATATGTCTCTTTTATCCCAACATAATATGGCAAATTCGCCTTTTTAATTGTTAATTTTGCGTTATATTCTAAGACATTACAAACAATTAGTATATTGGGTTGTCGTAAATGTCATAACACATTTTTGAAACAGATGACGCAAATTCATTTTTGGAAGTACTCGAGTTATTCGCATCTACAGGGTGGTTTTAAAATAACGTGAGGTATCCAGAGCCCTCTAGCAAGTAAAGTAATGGACGAAGCATAACCAAATTTGATGGGCGCACATAATGAACTCTGGGATTTCGATTTCTATAAAAATAAAAATTAGTACCAAAAATCGCCACCAATAAAATTTTGGCGCTGTTTACCGCATAAACGCGTTCCGTGTAACGATCATGAGTAAAAAAGAAAAGGCTGGGAGAATTCGCGTCATTCTGAGGCCTTGAATGATCGATGAACTGTAAGGGGTGGTTACCATGAAACCAAAGTGGTTACACTAGAAACCGAAGTGGTTATACTAGAAACCTGAGCACTGCGACTCTGAGTCTATTGTACTATCCCCAGTAACGACTGCTACAGGAAACAGTAGCAGCCGGGACCGACGGCTTAACGTGCCCTCCGAAGCACGGGGGGCGATGGACAATTCCAGGTGGTCACCCAACCTGTGATTAACCGCGCCCAAGGTTGCTTAACTCCACCAGTGCATTAAGCAAGGCGAGACAACTGGGCTACGGCTGCCCCCCTTGGTTCTTTCGATGGTTCTTACCTTACGGGACCGTGCTTTGTTAGTCAAACTGTATTATCAGTGGAACGAGAATGCCAATGCTGCTTTTCGTGAATTTTGACGGTTAAAGAAGTTGCGAAAAGTACCGATGAGCATAACAAACTTACGAAACATGATTCAACGATTTGAAACTACAGGAACTCAAAGGCCGGGGACGCAAAGCGGTTAATCAGCAACAAGTTGAAAAAGTTGCAACTGCTGTGTCAAGCAGGAGATGGCGAATGCGCAGGATACCAGCAGTGCTCGGGCAGTATCCCGGCACACGCAGATACCATATTCAAAGGTGCGGAAAGTCCTGCATCAGATGTTGAAGTTTTACCTGTTCAAGAATTGCTTCCTGGCGATGCGGCCACCCGAATGGATCTTTTATTGAGATTCTTAGCACGCATGCAAATTGATGGTACATGGCCCTGGCAGATTTTATGGACTAACGAAGCACACTTTCATTTGAACGGTGGTATTAACATATATAACTGCCGTATTTGGGCTGCGAATAATCCGCACGCTTATGTGCAAGAGCCTCTCCATTCACCAGAAGTCAGTGTGGTGTGGCTTTACTGCATCTTTTATCATCGGTCCTTACTTTTACGAGGAAAATCGTGCAAGTGGACCAGTGACCTGTTCCATTAATCTCAGGTATGCCGATATGATACAGAACTACGTGGTTCCATGACTGCAGCAACGAGGATGTCTCGATTCGACCACATTCATGAAGGATGGTGCACCACCCCACATTGGCATTCATACAGCGTGTGTTGCAGCAACATTTCTCTGACAGCAGAGTCATTAATCGTGCATTTCCCACGGTATGTGAAAGCCCGTGGGCAAGAAGGTTTGCGTTTGTCTCTGAAATCCGTAAAAGAAACAGTCAAGTGAAAGAGCGCAAAATGACTTAGCTATTTGACGCGCCCATACACCCATCTTCTTATTCTATAAAGTTTGGCTGGAAATACTGACGATATCTTTATAGAAGATGAAAAATAAATAAAAAAGAAAAGAAAATATATCTTTAGTCGATGCCAGTGTCTCTTATGAGCAGTTTCTGCTAAAAACGAATGTATCAGATAAAAGATTTCTGGAGATCCTTTGTAACATGCTGAAATCAGTACATAATTAGGTTATTACGTTGAAAAGATATACCAATTTTTTCTGATGCCCTATATAATACAAAAAAGCATTGGAAAAATTATTGAAGCATTGATAATACACGTACAGCATTGATTGTCACATACTAAGAAATTAGGTTTTAAAATGTTTTTCTAACTCTATAGCGCGCAATAATGCAACTGCAATAACAACTGTTCTTCCAATAAATAAAATTTATAAAGTTATTGACCTCTTCTTTAAATAATCCCAAAATCTTAAAAAAAACAACTTATAAAAATTTCCTTCTCTCTACCTAATCTCTACCATCAAAACCAATCGATTGCCTGATCACTTTCCTTCCTATTGCCGTCCTTCCCCCCCCCCCCCCCAATCCAAGCACGAAAACAAAATTTCAAGCTCATAAACAACGAGGGGAAGCATTAGCCAATGGGATAAAGCCTGTGTAATAACCCAGCTCAATCTATATCGATATAGAACAAAAGCAAAACATCCTATCTCAAATATCCATCAAACTCCATTAAGGATACGAATCGCCGGTGAAAGGATTACATTACTCGGATTTGCACACGAAAACAAGACACGCTCCTAAAAATAGAAACTGAAAATAAAAACAGGCAGTCAGCCCATAATTTGATTAAAAATAGATTTCCGATGGCAAGACCACCGTCTTTCGTTGTAGCGGAATAGCCTTCCTTCAATCATCGGGATCCGCGTTTCTCTCGAAGTCGGATATACTTCATATACATGTGGGTGGATAGACTGATCACATTGGAGGGTTATGACTTACTATCTTTCCACATAATCCCCCCTTCAATTTATACGGCATTCTATCCACACCGATCCTTACTAAAGCCTTAACTCTGCCCCTAGCGGCCAACATTTCCCCTGCGCTTTGCTCAGTTTAGTTTCAGTCTGCGTCTACTTGAATAGAGGAGACCGACTAATAATTTTGTATAAAGATTGGATAGAAGCATAGTCTGTAGGAATAAATGGTCATCGGTCTTCACTGAAAACTGTAGCTAAAGTTTCTACTGTATTCTAGATTATGGTACAAGTTAATGGTAATTGAGCCTCCACCATTTTCCATTGTTCTGAGAAGCTAGGGAATTCAGATCATGCTACGTGGCACATAGGCAGGGGCGGCGCTTAGCAAAATAAGCGTCGCATGGGGGTGCATTGTAGAATGGGGCGCCAAACCAAGGTTGAAAGGGCGTATATTTTAGAAGTTTGCATAGGGACGCCGAAGAAGCTAGCGCTGCCTCTGCGCGTAGGTTGATCTGAATTTCCTGATCTGAAGGTTATTTTATTTATATAATTGATGCCCAATGTTAAGAGTGAGCTATGTAATGCATTCAGGTTGGTTTATCAATTATTTATTTAAAAATTTTGTAGAGTTCACTAACTTCGCCAACACCGTATCATCAAATTCTGGCCCAATTCAATTCCGGCTCCATTAAAACTGAAAATGAAACTAAAGTTACTAGCTCCCAATAGGGCGGTCCAGCATGCGCACTTGAACCAATTATACATGCAGCGCCACTTTTCAATGGAGTTCCCGTTCTATCGAGAGCTAGAAACTTTAGCTTCATTTTTCAATGGAACTCAACGACTATATACTTCTACAGACTATAGTGAAAGTACCCAATCCAGGTAGAATTTAACGTGCTGAACACGAATATCACATCGAAAAAAGTTGATTGGTTCTCGATGCAGAGATGCTATTGGAGAGGATTAACTACAGCAAGTATGGCTAGCAGATATGTGCTGACCTGAAGCTAGTGTCTCTGTTGATGGGTTTGCAGCAGGAATATACAAAGTACCGCTGTTATCTTTGTCTATGGGATAGCAGAGCAATCGATTTGGACAATATCAAGAAAGACCGCCCTCCGAGAGCATGGAGAAATGAGTGTGCTGTACCTACCATTGGCGGAACCACACAAAATCATCATTAAAATCGGCCTTGTAAAAAACCTGGTAAAAGCCATGAATAAGAATGGACCAGTATTTAAGTACCTGCATTCAAATATACATTGCTTATCAACCGTAGCCAATTCAGCTTTATCTTAGTCATATTCGTGTTCAGCACATTGAATTCATTAAGAAATGATTACTCTCATCTCAGACATATGAACCTTTTGAAATTTTGTTGTCCAGTGTCAATAGACGAAACATCACTTACACCTCTTCAATATAAACCCCACCGCACGGACTCATATCAGATGAGAAGACGAATGTTCAATACTACCCATCGTTAGTGTCACAGCGTTAGCAGTGTAACTCCTCGCATTGGGCAAAAAGGATGATAGAGAGTACTTCTAAAAGGCCGTAGCTTAGCCCATCTTAGCTCCCGTAAAAGCCGCCGCGATGCACAACTGTCCATTCTACGTACCACAGTTATCAGGTTCTCCTTATCTAGAACGTTTTTGGGTCGAATCGAGTCGATTTTGTATTGCTATTGGTGGTTCCAGCTCAATTTGCAAGTTCCTTGCTAGATCGTTGCCTGGGATGCGTTTGTGCTCTGGAGTCAAGATAAAGAAGCACAGTGATACTTTTTATTACCATCAAGGCCGTCTTTATGACACTTATGCTGAAAGAATAGCTGCATCATCTGTTGGAATCTGCTATGCAATTTCAAGCAAAAACTCAAATTTCAAATTTGCAGTATAAAGGTAATTCAGTCTACCAATTCCTTCTATGGAAGCTTTAAGGAAGTTGATGATTTGTAGACAGATCATCACTAGACTTCCACTTTGACTACTTAAATAGTAATTAGGATATTTGGAGACAGCTTTGTCGTACATGTTCGCGGAGGCCCAATAGAGAAGAAGAGCTAAATAGTAATGGCCCGAATGGTTCGAATCCAGTTCTTGAAGTATTTTTATCTTTTGTAATACAATGATACAGGGCAATTCATAAGTCCGTCTGGGGTTTCGAATCAGGACAAAACCATGATAAACTTAGTAGAAACGCCCGGATAAAGATAATCGGATAGAGAATATCTCCAAGTTTATACGTACCTTATAGCTGTTCCATGTGTCCATCTTTACTGACGCGGCAGACATCTAGTACCGGCCACACATTAACTCAACACTGACATGAGATCTTTGACATAATCCCTTAAGAAAAATTACATGAGAGTTAGGTTATGTTCATTATGTCCTCCGTCGAATTCTAGAAAGACTATAGGAGGATTTTTAGGTTGTTTAATATGTTCCAGCTTGGGCCATAATGATTATCTATGGTATGGCATTCGTCCTCAATCCTAGAACGTAAGTAGGCCATATCGCGAATCTTCACACTGTACACCCGTGATTTCAGTTACTCCTCAGAATGTAAAGTTCACAGGATTCAAATCTGGCGACCGTGGAGACCATCAACAAGTCCTCGGCTACCAATCCGGAGCGTTCAGGAAAGGTTTCATCCAGCCAGTGTCGTGGGAAATTAATTTTTCGGACACCCTGTATAAATACGCCTCGAACGCAAACTCTGAAAGATTCCCGGAGGTACTTACGAATCATCTTGTATTAATATGCACAAAGCAATCAGTGACTGCCGTAACTCTCAGAAAGAACCACCAACGAAATCGCTTTCAAATCAAAAATTGTTACAAATTGTCAATTCAGAGGTTAAACTTAGGTGGGCACTTCAACTAGAGTAAGCATGATTAGAAAGTAATCTGCAGTATGTTCAAACCCTAGTAAAAGCTGCAGACCCGAATTGACCAGGGGGTGACTAATTTTTTTGTCCCGTGAGCATATGAACACGTACATGTAACTTAATAAAAGCTTAAAAACGAGCTTTACGTATATACCGATCTACTCTTTTAACAATAGGGCAACTGTTGCCCTTACATCTTCTTACAAATTAAGCTCCCATTCTCTCATCCGGTGTCAATGAACGAACCCAGGATCGATAGCCTTTTCAGCTTCCATTATCGTTCCATCAGCTAAGATGCTAAAAAGATAAGAAAGCGGTGAGGCAGGAGAGAGAGAGAGGGAAAAAAGCGTTTCAACCTTAAAAATGGCAACACCCTTCTACCACCTTACTCCACTCCTCTACCCCCACAAATACCCACACCAAAGAGAGAGAGAGAGAGAGAGAGAGAGAGAGAGAGAGAGAGAAAGAGAGAGATTTTACTCCTTTCTGGCCCCTTCAAAAAATGGAGGGAGGAGCAGCATCAGCAGAGAGTAAAAATCGCCGGGACTGAAAATGTCACGAAAAGAACTTGCTTTTGCCTTCGTTACCCTTAGTTCGCGGATCCGTCGCCGACTCACTCGGGGCAATAAAAACACCACAAATCATCCCCATGGAGACTTTATCGCCACAGACTGGGGGCCTCGCGTTGGCACGGTAACACGTCCACCAATTTCCTTTATTGAAGCTTACTGGTTCGGAGAAAAGAGTGACAATAACAAACCGAAAACGGTTATTTCGTTCCCTTCTCTCACTCTCTTTTCCCGACCACCCCCTCTCTTACACTCATTCTCTCTCTCTCTCCTTCTCTCCGTGATATTGTTGCAACAACCTTTCGCTATCTGACACTACGCGTCGCCCCTCATATGCCAAAAAAAAATCGCACCACTTGCTCATAATCTTTATAAGAGTCGACAATTCATACATTTCACCTGAACACTCAAGATGTCTACAGACACCTACCTTAAAACACCTGGACACAAAGAACTGCCACCTCCAGCTGACTCCTGCTACTCATGGTTCTGTCCAACTACTTTGCATAACGCTCATCTTTGGTTTTCCCTGCTTAGTGTGGACATCATATGTATTTTTTTACCTCTGTATATCCTGATGCTTAGTTGAGTGGCCATCATTTCCAAGAGCTGCTCTATACAAAATAACAAATCGTTAATGGGAAGACCGTTCAGATTGCAGAGGATATGACTGGCAGAGACCTGGGGGACTGAAGAGGATTGTCAGCCCCAGAAAGAAGATCTCAGTGACGTGAGAGTGACCTCTCCATCTGCATTTGCAGCACCCCATTTCCACAAGCAAATCTGGGGACCTAGAATTGCCCAACAAAATATTCATAGACGAGCTAGTATTGTTAAACCAAGGGCAGGATACTTGCAATGCAATATTCTCATTTAAAGATAGTCCTATGAAAGTGGCGTAATGCGTCGCGGAGGAGCAGATATCTCAATTTTAATAGATTTTAATAGACTTAATCATTAAACAATAACAAATATATTTAGATAGCGTAAAGATTCCATGTCCACAGTGGCGCAACTAGTTAGTGCGTCAGCGCGATGAGCAGAAGGCTTCCTGGTTCAGATCCAGGTGTGAAATTTTCTTTCCTATTTTCATCAATAATTTAAACATCTGAGATGTTGCGTAGGATAAAACCCTCATTGACCATTCTGGAGTTATTCTTTAAAAATATTTTATCAATAATAATTCATTTGGTAAAGTGCAGATAGACAATGTAATAAATGAACGCACTCGGATGAATTTTCCAAGAGCCATCGAAGCGATAATACGGAGGGTTGATTCAGATAAAATGAGACGACTTTAAACGACGCGTATGATCTTGACGGAATATGATTTGCATGACTCGTCCACTATTCATGGGGATTAGCTATGTATACACTTGTTGCTGTTATTTGGGACATTTCGTGCTGAAACATGGCTTCCAAAATCACAGCTTTTTGGGAAGGGTATATGTTTGGCCTTTCCGACGCTAACTTCAGTCTTTCGTGCATTGTGGAATTATGCAAACGAAATGGTATTGTGGTATCCAAAGCTACTGTGGGTCGAATAATCAAAAAGAACAAATTGCGACCATCTAATGAACGTGGACGAGCAGAGAAGCAGACCAGAAACAAGCCCCAGCCAACACGCCCAGCTCAGGTGGTGCGAGAAATCCGGTCTGAAAGAAAATCCCCCCACACAGAAGTCTAGCCCAAAGCAAAGGTATTTCACAGGCAACAGTCTCCAGAATAATTCATGACAATCTTGGGCTGGAACGACGTCATAAAGCGCGCGGTCACAGACTGTCGGCCAGGCACGTGCAGGAACGATTCACCAACGCCAGAAAACTGTATGAAAACCATCTTGCAGTTGACCGATGGAAGTGGGTTGTCTCCTTGGATGAAGCTTGGGTGTACCTCGATGACACCAACTAACCCACGGCAATTTACTGTCGCGAAAGAGGGGGCAAGGCCAGGTCCGATTTTGTCCGAAGGTGCAAGGAAAAGTTTTCAAAGGGCTTCATGGTGGTTGCCGGATATTGCTCACGTGGACTGCTAAAGATTCGTCGAGTTCCTGGAAACTGTAAAATTAGTGCAGCTTCCCACGTCTGTACCCTGGTGAGCAATCAAAAGTTTGAATTCACATACACAAGGCATCAAGCCACACTGCCAAGTCATCTGTGGCTTACTACAGGAAGATGGAACAGGAGACGGGCATACGAGTTATTCCCTTCTCTCATGTGCCTGTAAAATCTCCTGACGCATCACCGATGGATTTCTGTGGTTTTGGTCTCCTGAAACGACGGCTCGGAAGTCGCCGACCAAGAACCGTTGATGGGCTATGGAAAGTGTGTCAGCAGGTGTGGAACGAACTTCCCATGGAGTCCCTCAAACTCAGCCTACTTCAGTGGAAATTACGGTGCCGGGCGATAGTCCAACAACGTGGTTCTCACATCTAACACAACCGATGGTGGCGCCATGGTATTAGACCATAGTAACAGAACTGCAAAGTAGTCTCATTTAATCTGAATCAACCCTCCGTATGCTTGATAAAGTAAACGAATTTTAGTAGCTTTAAGGTTACATTTACATGTATGTAGTGTTTTCATTTAATCACATATATAAAATAGCTTACTAAATAAATATTATGAATATGTAATCAAAATTAAATACATGTTGTATTTTCCCTCTTTAAAAAAAACAAAAAAAAACGGTACCAGGAATCGACCACGAATTAACCGATTCCACGATATAACGAGTCGCAACATAACGGGCCTCTACTGTATTTTGCAAATTAGAAAACATTTTGCGATTTGACATAATTTGAAATTAAAAAACCTGATTTGAAATAAAAAACGTATAGTCTGCAAATGTACGAGGGCAAGTCAGTAAGTCGGTTCCACGAATTTTTTTCACACCAATTTATTGGTCAAACAAGACACCATTAGGTGTGCAGGAGTAGCAGTTCATTACTTATTTTTCTATATATCCACCACCGACAGCAATGCATTTTCCTCACCGTGACACCAATTTGTTTATGCCAGCTAGATGAAGTGCTGGCCAGCCAATCAATGCCTTCATCATCGGGCCGAAGAGGTGATAATCCGAGGGCGCCAGATCTAAACCGTATGGCAGATGGTCCATGATTTCCCAGCCGTACCTACCGATTTTCTCCTTTACCGCCTTGGACGTGGTCACTCTGTCGCTTATCATGCAAGGCACGGCATTGCTTGGTAAGCATAGCAGTATAGGTTATAGCGTTGATTGTTCCACATGGTGTGCGGCAATGTTTACACCGGCAGCTGTCGAAGTTTTATGCAGCTGGCATATCCAAATTGGTGTCACGATAGGAAAAAAACACTGCCGTCGGTGGTGAATATATAGAAAAGTAAGTAATGAACTGTTACCTCTGCATATCTAATGTCTTGTTTGACCAATAATTTGCTATGAAAAATAAATCGTGGAGACGACTTATTGATTTGCCCTCGTATTTTGCGGAATTAAAAAGAAACTTGTAGAATTTTCAAATCCACTTCAAAATTGCTAAAATATGAGATTAATAAAGTAGGAAAAAGAATGGAATTTTACATAGATGAAGGAAGGATGCCACTTTTCCACAAAAGAATTTTAATAATCTTCATAAATGTATACATTTCAACTACCAGGTAGTCATCATCAGTATGAGTCGAGGTAACAAACAAGGAGAGGGTTTATACAGGGTGATTTACATCGAATGTAAAATACTTAAAGGGGGTATTATAGAGGTTAAGATAAACACAAAACGTCCTATGAACATGGGTTCAAATATGAACGATAACTGAGATATGAACAGAAATAAAAATGCCGCCACCAAGATCAACAAGTTAATAACTCAGGTTCTGTAAAGCCTAGATTAATGCAATTTGGGGGAATAACAAGGTACATAAGACTGTGTATACCGTTAAAATTTGATTGAATTCCAACGAGAAGTTTCCGAGTTACACAGTCAAAATTGTGACAAGTGCTAGTTAGTACTCACAAGTGAACACGTACGTATTATGATGTTGAATGAGTAACTTGGAAACTTCTTGTTAGAATTAGATCAAATTTTAAAGGTATACACAGTCTTATGTACTCTGTTATTCCTCCAAATTTCATTAATCTAGGCTTTACAGAATCTGAGTTATTATAACTTGTTGATCTTGGTGGCGGCATTTTTATTTCTGTTCATATCTCAGTTATCGTTCATATTTGAACCCATGTTCATAGGACGTTTTGTGTTTATCTTAACCTCTATAATACCCCCTTTAAGTATTTTACATTCGATGTAAATCACCCTGTATAAGAGTAAGTAGCCAATAGGGCGCAAAAGGATTTGCCACTCAAGAGTGGTTGGTCCAAATTAGCGGACTTAGGAGAGAGCTATACAGAGTTTTAACAGAAAATACAGAAGAAAAATCTGAAAAAGAACAAAAGGAAGAGAAAAAGAGGATAAAAGGAGCCAAGAAAACCGTTATTTAGCATGAGCTAACAAGGTTTCCCATCGTGATAGATCAAGAGGTCCAGCATCGTGATTCAGGAGTTTTTGTTCATCGCACTTCATAATCTCCAGGGACTCCAAGAAATTAAGTCTTTTGTAGTCATCAGCCACATGTAGAATGTTGAAGTTTTCTGTCTTCATGACGTGTCCAGTATTAATGATATGTTCAGCATAAGCTGATTTTTCCGGTCTATGGTTTCTTACGCAGTCGAAATTTTCCTTTATTCTGGTTTCAATTCTTCTGCGGGTTTTTCCGATATATTTGTGGTCACACGTACCACATTTGATTTCGTATATCCCGGATTTTTCTGTTGTCTGGATTTTATCCTTGGTATTGCCTAAGAATCTTTTCAACGTGTGGCTACTTCTGTAAGCCACCTGAAGATCGAACAATCCTAGAATTTTCTGCAGGCCTCTAGTTAACTTCCTGTTATATGGAATTTTACCCTAGAATAATATTCCTTGATCTCTTCAAAATTACACTCGCAATATGATATATTGACAAATAATTACAAATATAAAAGTTCAAACTAATAAAAAAATAAATAAACCTTAAAAGAATTATTTTGTCATCATTGATTTAAAGAACTTGCTCACATAAACTTTTTATATATATTTATCCATATCCTCCATAATATTGCATTAGCATCATATTGAAAATTAATATTCTCATTAAATATTCTCAGTTACACCCATGGGACCTTAATTGTCGATCTTTGACCATACTTGTATTGTTGTATTAAAATTTAAATAAATAAATAAAATAAATTTACTTTCCTCAATGAAAGGAAATCACAATATTGTGAGTGTAATAAGTTTTTCCACTTTCTAATCTCATATATGCTGTGTAGCCAGATTATTATGACCACCTAACGTTTAGACAAATTAGCTATGATTTCGCGCTGAAGTTACAGACCATTAGAAATAGAGAAGTTTATCATGATAGTAGAAGTGATTTGTTTCTGAAGATATGAGTAAATGGCGTGATTTAACAGCCTTAAAGCTGCTTTTTAATTCTGCAAACTGCATTTTTTATTTTGCAAAATACATTTTAATTTCTATAAAAGACGTTTGAAGGGGTCGGAACACAATAGATCTAACCCTCAGTTTAATCAATTTTGAGTTTGGCGCGCGAAAACAATACACTGTTCTCGTTTTACGGTCTCGCATGAAAAGCTTTCTCTAATGCAAAACGGATGGAACGAAAACAGGCTTGCATTCGAAAAAGCTGTAAATCAAATCGAGTCCTTTCGGATAACCTCGACTGTCATAAATCCTCCACCAAGTACACTTAAGCAGCTGTCGGACTGTTACCAGTAAAGATCTTCCACAGATTCAGTCACTACTGAAGACCTAGCATCTTACTGACTCGCACACTCTCTCTCTCTCTCTCTCTCTCTCTCTCTCTCTCTCTCTCTCTCTCGTCTAGTGAGGCTCTATTGTTTATATAAATCAAGTTAAATCTCATGAAAATAAATTATTAAAAAGTTTATTCATCCTGTAGTGCATAAACGCATCCAATGCATCGCCCAATTCATTTATATGTTGCGCGAACAACCCTCACGAAACACAAATAAATAATAAAAAAATAATTTTTTTCTCTTCAAATAACCAAGTCTCTTTATCCTCCCATCCAAAGAAAAATTCTCCAGTTGATTAAACATTAACGCCGCTTCCTTTTTTCCTTCTCTCCTTCCAATTCAATAAATCGATCGACTCCAGCATCTTCCTTTTTCAAACCACTTTGAAAAAGCGTTCAAAATTAATAGAACCTTTATTCTTAATTCCCTTCCACCGCAGTATACGCTTTCATAACTAAGTGAGAAAGACTCTCTCAAAGGTCATTACTGAGAGGTTGTTTTTTTTACACTTATCAAGAGACTACGATCCTTAAAGCGAGAGAGCTTCGCCTGTAGACATTTCGTTTAATTTTTATTGAAAAATTAAATTTGAATGAAATAAGCTAAGAGCCTTACATCAAATTGCTTAAAATATTAAAAAAATCTTTATGACTGTTTTAAAATGACGGATCTTCAAGCAAAAAGTCCAGCATGGTCCACTTATCTTTCAAGTATGTATGACACCCGGATTGATTTCCGCGGGTAAACTGTGAGGCCTCAGACATCTCTGTCAATCCACTAATTTCATTAAGAAGCATGCTAACTTGAAGAACCCAGTGAGAAGGAACTCCATCTTGATGAAAGATGACAGTCGGTTGCATTTCCTGCAGCTGAGAATGACATAGTTGATTAACATATCTAGGTACACATTTCCATTAACGGTTTTTGATGGAAGAAGAACGGGCCAAGCGCCCGATCATGCGTAAATCCACAACACGCATTGATTTTCGGGTTGTCTCTAATATACTCTCTTATGACCTCGTGCCTGTTAACAACTCCACTTATATAAACTGTAGTCTCATGGGAAAAACAGACACGTTGCAAGAAATCATTATCCTCATCAGTCCGCTGTTTAATGTTCTTAGAAAATTGGTCACGTTTTGGACGATCATCTGGTTGTAATGCCTTAACAATTTGTACTTTTTACGTATAAAATTATGCACTCTATTCCTTGGTATTGGAAATTCGCGCGAATTTTGTCTAATAAATTTCTATGGTGATCTAGCGAGCGAGGTTGAATGGTTTCAACAGTCTCTTTAGAAACTGCTAGTCTGCCTCTGCTCTGTTGTTAAAAATGTGTCATCCATTACCTAAATAACTTCATATCAGGTTGATTCTTTCCATAACTGCCCTAAACACCCGGATCGAAAATTTAGTTTCTGCAAGCCATGTAACACATTGAGCCTTTTCCTGCGGTGAAGCCATTTTGAAGATAAAGCAGCGAGAGCGTTTCTAGTAGCGAAAGGGTGTACAGAACACACCTGTACACAAACGTTATGAGTCTACAACAAATAATCTTTAGTTTTATCATGGGTAAAAAATTATAACAGCTGAAATCATGGTAATCTAAAGTGGGCACTTTGTATTTGAAAATGGAAAAGAACGTGTTGGTGTTTCGTTTCTCATCATCTCCGATCGAAAATGTCATATCCCATGTGTTGCCATTTGAAAGCGTTAATTCAAGAAGATTAATCCAAATGACATTAAAGCCAAGATCGAAGCAAATCCATCCCAATGGATGCGAGATATTGCTACAATGTAAGTATATATCCCATACAAGCGCAGAAAACATTGCAATCCTCACAAGACTCCAGGATTGGCTAATCGCAAGGGTGTAGTATTCCACCATGATAATGCCAGATCGCATACATCTTTAACCGCTCGAAACAAACTCCTTAGTTCTTGGCTAGGATATTTTGAAATAAATATAGGTCTAAAAGCGATACGGATGCTAATTCTTTTATTGCCGACGCGTTTTAGTTTTAGTTCACGGGCATTTACAGAAGTAACAAGTGTGAAATCGACAATCGAACAGTGAAGTGTACATTTGTTCAGGTGGGACGTAAGCATTGCTTACACGATTCTCACCCTTCCGGAATAAATTCCACATGAAATACACTGAAATAGGCAAGAAGCCTGACTAACCCAACAAGGTCTTCCACATTATGAAAAAAAATAAATAAATAATAATAATAAGAGACGTGTGGTGTGTGTCTGAGACACATCTGATCATCGATCGCTTTAATTTGGCCGATCTATTCAGAGTCGGTGTCCCTTAGATACACACCATACCAAGAATTGTTACTCCCGCTGCCCAGTTGCACGGTCCGAGTATCATCTTAAGCGTCCGCACCATTTACGATGCTTAGGATATAATAATGTCGCTTTCTCCAAGCTTATCTGGTCCAAGTGTGGCTTAACGGTCACTTTCCTAGTGCCTGGACTCAATCATCCTCACTCTTCCCAAGCCGGGACTTGATCCTGCTCTTCCCATCAGCTACAGGCCCATTAGCTTACTGCCAATGCTCTCCAAGGTCTTTGAGCGAACTATTCTCAAGAGGTTCAACGACTTCTGCGAGGCAAACAATCTTATTCGTGAAGAGTAATTCGGCTTCCGCACAGCTCACTCCTGTCAGCTCCAGGTCTGAAGACTTGTTGCTGATTTGAACGTCCTCTCGATCTTTCTATGTTTGGTGGTATCGTCTTTCTTGACGTCCAAAAAGCCTTTGATCAAGTCTGGCATGATGGACTCATTTACAAAATGATTACTTGTGGCTTCCCTGACGACCTAGTTGCCTTGGTTCACTCCTTTCTGACAAATAAGACCTTTCGTGTTAAGGTTGGTTCACTCCTTTCTGACAAATAGGACCTTTCGTGTTAAGATTGGTTCACTCCTTTCTGACAAATAGGACCTTCCTTGTCTGTCCCTTGCGATGTTAATACTGGTGTTCCCCAAGGCTCTGTCTTAGGGCCTGCCTTGTTCAATGTCTTTATCCACGACTTTCCTAACTTTGCAAAGTGCAATCTTTACTTGTTTGCTAACGACGGATCCATCATGACTTGGGCACGTAATCCAGTCCACGTCATCAGGCAAACGTAGAAAGCTTTACACCAGTGTGAGATCTGGTTCTCTAAGTGGCGCTTACAGCTGAATGTTAATAAGTGTAAAGCTATGTTCATCAAATGCAAACGCAAAAACCCTCCAAGGCCCCTCATCCTATATGGTAGGAAGCTTGAGTAGGTTAAAAATTATAAGTACCTCAGAGTTGTGATTGACATTCCAAGCTCAAATGGAACGGCCATGTCCAATATTCGCTTAACAAGGCTAAGAAAGCGATGTTTAGTCTCATTGCGCTTCTGGGGCGAAACAGCGCTCTCAGAGTGGACAGAAAACTCTTGTTATACAAAGTAGTGATTCGGGCCATTCTGCTTCAAGGTATGCCTGCTTGGGCTTCCATTTGCAAATCGAGATGGAAAGATCTTCAGACCTTCCAAAATGTTACCCTTCGGTCCACTGCCCAACATGACAGAAAAGTTGCCAACAACCTCTCCATCTATGAAGATCTGGGGATGACCCACAGTGGTTCCTATGTGCAAACACTTCTCAGGGACATGCTGCCCAAGATGGAACTTCATGAAAATACCCTGGTTGCTGGTATCCTGGATCACTAACTCGTTATCAGGGTTCCCCTCAAGTGTCGAAAATTCCGTCATATTCTGGATGTCAATTTCGAGAATATTAACAATGCCGAGTTCCCCAACTACTGGATCTACTAGATCCTAGTTTTTCGGATTCGCTATTCGTCAATCCACAATCAGATGAGCTGCAACATGTGGCCTAGCATTGTCGTCTTGATACAGGCATGGCTCTAGACCGTAGGTTTGCCAAAGGGTTGGGAGAACGGAATTGTACAGGATGGTAGTGTAGTCCGTAGCCCCCATGGTGCCTTCCACATTCACTACCGGGCCTACGCCATACCATGAAAAACAGCCCCACACAATTCCTCCTCCGCCGAACTTCACTGTTGGGATGATACACTCAGGAAGGAGCCGTTCTCCAGGTAAACGCCACACCCATATTAATAGAAATAAAATTGAAATGAAAATTTTGCGATCTAGATTCAAACCAGGGACTACCAGTATTACCTTATGCTTAGAGCATTAACTCCAGTTTTCCTTATGCTAGTTTCTTATAAAGTTGTTTGTATTTTTATTACATCTTTTGATTTGTGTGCTCATCTGACGTCATTGCTTTTGTTGGGAGGCGGTTGGTTTGGTTTATTAGAAATTTTTGGCGTCGACTACTAAGGTCATTTTGCGCCTTTCACACAAGTTATATCTGTACGCAGCCCGGGACAAACACAATTATCCATGCCTACGGCGGGATTCGAACCCACGACCAGGCGGACTCGAGAACTAGAAAGCCTACGCCCTAGCCCTCTCGGCCACCTGACCGGCTGTCGGGAGGCGGCGAGCGATTGTTGGAGCGCTGGCATCGTTCTAGGAGATCTTTTCTTAGAACAGGGGTCGGCATGTAATTATAGGTGGGGTCCGGATACGTTTGAAAATTTTATTGAGATCCAGAAAAAACACTCACATTCTTTACTAATTTTTTATTTTAATTTTCGATAGCATCGTGATAATCAGCGACAGTTCAAAAGGTTATTCCTATACTTTTACAAAATGTCAAAAAAAATTTCGCGGTCCGAACCTGGACCGCGGTCCGCCAGTTTGCCGACATCTGTTCTAGAAGATGCCAAGCTTCCCAGCAACCGTTTGTTGAGTACACGGTTTGTTCTTCTAAAGTTTTTTATCGGAGTTTTTTTTATGTAGTGTTAGGTATAAGTTTTGTTGACTTGGTGTGTTCCAGGTTTGGTCGCAGACGTGGTGGGCAATGCCCTTTGTTTGCTAAGCCAAACTCGTTTTGTTCACGTCACCCAAGCTCGGCGTATGCCGTTTTAATTTAGTATAATCAGTTTTAGAACATGTTTAGTAATGTTATTGCAGCCATTAGTTTGTAAGTTTTCATTTAAGTTAATTAGTTGATATTTTAAATACGTTTTTCTTCATGAACGCTGCATCGGCCATGCTGCAGCGAGGTTCGATTTCACCAACAGTCTCCTCGCAGGTGAAGCTCAAGCTTGCCGTGCAGGACAGCCGAACTCTCTCTCTCTCTCTCTCTCTCTCTCTCTCTCTCTCTCTTGGTTTAGTGTGGAAGAAAACTGGTGAGTGACTTTTTTGCTTGATTTTTCTGCGCGGACGAGAACTGGGGACCGCGAATAGCGGAAGAATTTGAGTCTTGGAAAGCCTCGCCGTAGATTCGAACATTGAAGTTTGCGGTACTGTTTTGTAATAGCGAAGGAATAGCCTTTTCCCTTGGAAATAAAAATGCCCATAGCCAGTTGTGTTTTTTTTCACGAAAACTGATTCAAGTTGTGACTATTGCTTTGACGAATTGACATTGTGCTGCGCGTATCTGTATAATGAATGTTTGATTTGAGTAGCTAGATTAATGTTAATTTTTGACCTGTGGAATAGGCGGTGTCAACCCCATTAGATACGGATGTGTGAAGCTCTGTGACGTGTATGATAAGTCTTACTTGGGCTGTTGTTCCTGTGTCGATCTGTGGAACTTGAGTCGCCAAGGAGCACGTGACTTTGTAACACGTCCTTGTACCGTATGCGAATTCAAGCAGTCGATACACCAAAGGAATACGAGCCAGCGATTATTCAGAGGTACCAACCAAGGAGGGGTTACGGTGCCTTCCCCGTCGCTGCTTGTTCAAAGAAGGCACGCTGCGTCTGAGACCTAGGCACTGCAGACTCTTAGTTCGGCGGCCCTCTTTGTAGATGGCGATTCCGCAATAGCCAACTGAGCTAACTTCACACTAGCTGACGCATGTTACGTATTAGTTGTGGCACCACTATATCGCCTTAGCAGGTTTTGAATAGCCCAGACCTGGTTAGCGCATTTTGGGTATTAGCTGTAAGTAGTATTTAAGTGATTACAATTACGGACCCGGAGCCCATTGATTCCTACTGGGTACATTGACGTTTTACCTTTAGATATAGTAGAGGGGCCCCTCTGTTTGCATGTGCAGCAACCAGTTGTTTCTGTATTTTGTAAATAAAAGTTAATTGGGAATTAAAGTGGTTTTAAACGTAATGATATCTTCCTGCGTCAATGACTGTCCCTCTACCAGGCCCCGAACCCCTCACAACCCTCATCCGACATTTTGGCTGTAGGGCGTCGGTGACCCTTGTAGTGCGTGGATGGGGCGCGTCACAAATTTCCTATATTCCATATTGACCATTTGCATCCCTCTAATTCCCACTCCCGTAACTACGAGTCCAGGAGGCCAATGGAAATCAAACTAAATAGTGAAGTAGGAAATACCCATAGTAAGCTGTATACCGCCTTCAATGTCAAAAATATAGAAAATATGAAGGGGACATAGTAAAGCCAATAAGCAGCTCCGTTGTTCCTCTACTTATTGAGAATACATATAGAGGTGCTATTACTTTTTCCTTACTTTCTGTCAATTAAATTTCTAAGTTTTTTAACTTCCATTCATTTCACTAACTAACACAAACACTAACTATATAATATACTAGATAAAACTAACCAAAACAAAAATACCCAAGCGCACAACAAAGAGAAAAAGACCTTTCCTTCTTACGTGACCTGCGTGATGTCGGGAGAACCTATTAACTTTAAACGCTATTAGCATTAGCGATAGAAAAACAGCCTTGGAGTCATAGAACGAGGGAGAGAGTGAGTGAAAACAATTCACCTGCCTTAAAATTTTATGCTCCAACATAGGTTGAAAAAAACCACCCCCACCGGGGCGCCCCCCACACATTTCTAGCTGTTATCATGAAGGAAACGATTTCCATATGACATTCGAACATTAGGCAAACACAATGCCCTTAGCGCTACTTAAGGAGCTATTTAGCTCTATATACATACAATAAATATTCAATTTTTCTTATAAGCCACCATAACTCAGGAGGATGGTTGAATGTTTTAAATAAACATGACAGTAATTGCTTTTCCAATGGAAGATCTCTTCAAGTTTATTATGCACGTTTTTTACGATTTCTTTTATTGATTCGCATATGTAGAAAACAACTGTGATGGCACTAGCTTGTCGGGAGTCTTTCATCCCGACTCCTAGGGCTCTTTATTCCTTCCCGAACAAATCATGTTAGAATAATTCGTAATCTACGATACCCATAACCAATACCGTGAGTTATTGCCCTTCACGAAATGACGCCAGCTCAAGCAAACCAAGTGGAAGTGTACAAAAAATCAAAGAAAGCAGTTCCGTTCGAGAAAAGGTGGATCTATTTCTGTAATCCCAAGACACAAAATGATGCCGCCTGTGATGTCAACCACATAGTGTATCTTCTTTACCCCGTCATCATTATGGAACTTCTGGCCGTTTTTACCTAGCAACTTTTATCTCTTTTTGCACCTGAAGCCGTTCCAGGCTCTTTTTTTTATAAAGAGGGATACAAAAACTCGTGCCCCGCTATGATATTGCCTTCAAAATAGTGGGAGCTATGTAGAAATATAGTCCAAAGTACGAAGTGTTTGCTTGCTATTTTGTACTAGGAAACGGAACTTACTTTCTAGACATACATCGTATATCTGGCACATAGGTGGTGATAACCGCAAACGCTTCACGTTTCGTGAAAAAAAAAGCGGTTCACTGATTGGTTGATGGTTATGAAAGCAATGGCGAATTTGTGATGACGTCTCACAGTTTCAAACTGTGCGTCGCACGTAACTTTTCCTTCCTAGGGTTCATATTGCATTCATCTGTTCTCTGATCCACTGCCGTCGAAGCAGCCGCTCGAAGTCTAATACGTCGAACTTTGACCAACCGCTTCGCGCACGGCGCGCTTCGAAATAATTGCGGTGCCGCGCTCAAGGACTACGCGCAGCGAGGAATATGTGTAACTGGCTTTAGTCCACTCAGCTTAGTGACTTCGAACGTAGCATCACCATTGATGCTCCATTTGTGGAAATCAGTTCGTGAAATATCCGCCTTGCTACAGGTGCCGAAATCAACTGTAAAGCTACGGTTTTCTCCGATAGCAGTAATAACCCGTCATATAACGGTCACTACATGGCGTTAGAGATATTGAAGGAAATCTCAAGATGGTAGTGAAACCTCGTGAAGTTTCAAAATACATCCTGTGTCATCACTAGCAGCTTGTTCGTCGAGAGCTAAGAAAAACATTTGTTTCCACGAACGTGCGGAACATCACCGACTCAATGCCGGTTGCGATGGTGCAAAGCTCACGATTGTCAATCTGACGGGTGCGTTTCGGTTTGGCGGATGCCTGAAAGTATAATGGTGTAGGGAGTGGCTTTCGTTTTTTTCGCCCAAGTCTTTTCCCAAGGATAGAAACATGAAACAGTATTTTTGACATTCTGGATAACACTGCATTAACTCTCTGGCGACAATTCGATGAAGGCCAGCTTCTTTTCCGACAGAACAACTCTTCTGCCACACTTCGAAGCTTGTGCGGCCATGGTTTGACGACATGGGTGTTCAGAAACTGATTTGGCCTTGACAGAATCATGATGTTTACATCTCTAGGACAAATTAAAACAACAATTACATATCCAGCCAAATCGTACAAATGGTATGCCTGGAAGGCAATTCCTGGGACCATCTATCAAAATCTGGTGGAATTTCTTCCCAGACGTGTGCATGATGCAAAAGGTGGGCCGACCGGAGTCTCTGATCCTACAACATGAGTTGTCCGGATACTTTTATCCTCCTTTTGTGTGACCTATGTTAGCGCCATCTACAGTTTTTTGGCTCCTAACGTATCATCCGTTAAAACCACTTTCTGATCACCCTGAATATTAACCTCTCGGCTATACTGTGTTGTTTTAACGAAAAAAAAAAACGACTGCCACTTATTATTAAAGTCACGTCTCATTATCGGGTGGACAAGTGGCATAAATGGCACCGCTTGGATGTAATCTTGGAAAAAATTCATAAATAACGGCAACACGAGGCAAATGAAGAAGAGAAGAGGTGGGGGAGGGGGTTAGGAAAAAAAATTAATTTTCTGCGAAGAACTATTTTGGGGGCGGTAATTTGGAAATTTTTTTTCCCATATCCCCTCGCCCTTTCCCCCTAAGCTAGAATATAATCCGCAGCTTCGCTGTGGCGAGGGCGGCCTAATTGGTGTAAGCGTTCCTCTCAATTACGTCGGTCATAAGGCGCCAGTTGAACGACCAGCGCGGGCGCCTTGCGTGCATAGCTTCACGCTTTTTGTCATTGTTCATTCATGAGTTGTTCGGAAAACTTTCCACTTTCGGAATGATGGAATGGAAAAGCCACTCTGGACTCGCACGCGTCTGCGGGTTGAAAAATTGGGTCCGAGATTAATCCCACTTTAGGTTAGATAATTTTTGAGTTTTAATATCATTTATTGATATTACGATACAGAGTTCTATGATTCAGTTTTTTCCCTCCAGCCGTCCCCTTAATCTTGCTGCGACGCTAATACGTATAATTTCATAACGATTGGAGCACCTGCTCCGAATTAGAGGCCCCATACTCTCCTAATGCCCATGTGGTCGAGAGTGTAATTTATATCCGTTAATGGTATTGGATCGGTCCAAACTTCTCGGAAATGCTCAAATTCAATTGTAAGGCTATTAACCTCGTACATAAGCGTATGACAGCATACGGAGGCTGTATAGATATTAACATTAGGACTTCAGTAATGGATTTCGATTTTACATAGGATAGAGATATGTATCGAAGTTGACAATTGACAAAACAGGACATTTGTATAATTATTTTTCATGAACGTAAAATAATTTTAAGATATCAGTGTTAGCATCATCACTAGGAAACGTTTATTTTGAGGAAACATTTTTGACAAACTACGATTGAAAGCAGAGATTAGATATAATCGGACTTTTAAAGAGTAGGTTTAATTAACTACTCCCAGTGGCACTACAATGTATGCGCACCAGCCGTTCTTTAGCTAACATATTTTTTTTCTGCTTAATAGCGACTGTATTTAGACCTATGCAAATTTAATGCAAATTAAGGTTTAAGACACTTTAAACTAGGGAACCGCATCGCTGGACTACAAGGACGCAATGTCATCCTCGAAAAGCATCGCAATGGAACAAGCATGCGAGGAATTGCTCGGGATTTTTGAGGGAACAAGTCTACTGTGAGAAAGCGTCAGGAAACCGGCCCTATTGCATCTGGATGCAGCAGTGGTAAACCGCCAGCTACTACTCACAGGGACGATAGATTTTAAGGCGCCTTATCATCAAACATCGGCCTGCCACATTTATGAAGCTGCATAACTGTGGAATGATCGTATAAACTGCTAACAGGCTGCGCAGCAAAAATTACAACTCTTATAAGAATAAAAGAAAGAGATGGAAGGAAACTCGTATGGAAAGCTATGGTGACGCGAGCCCAGCAAAATAAGCGGTATGTATGGACAAAGGAGCACCTAATCTGGATAGAGCCTCAATGGCCAAGTGTCATTTGGTCGGACGAGTGCTGCCAATCCAGATTTTTACTTTACCGCAAAACCGTCGGCACTTTACCCCAAAATACCCCAAATCCTATTATAAAATAAGGCCAATACATTAAATGATCCTTAAATTTTTATTGAATCTCTTCCTGTTGGCGTCACTAAAACTTTTAGGTACTTAGATATGAATTGACTCATGACTAAGGTTCCACATATTGATTCACTTCTAATCAAGCTTAACCGTAATATGGGACTTATTTCTAGGCATAGTTATCTTCCTTCAGGCATTTTAAAATTATTATATTATTCATTGATTCATTCTAATTTAATTTTTGGTATAATATTTTGGGGGGCAACTACAAACTCTAACATAACCAGAATTCTAAAACTGAAGAAGTTGTTTCTTAGGATCCTGTTAAAATTGCCACTAATTACCTCTGCTTCTAATTATTTTGCCATGAATAATATACTAAGTGTGAATCAGTCCTATAAATTACAATTAAGTGCCTTTATGTATGAAGTAATAAACTCGCTTATTCTATTACCTACTCCAATTAATATTAAGTTAACTAGTGAAGTCCACGTTTATCCTACTAGGCGGGCTCAGAGCATTTATCTTCCCTTTGTCAAAATAAATATGCTAGTAATAGGATATCACATATTGGTGTTATGTGAGTAGGCCAATTTAACACGTGCTTACGATCTATGACTAATTACTCGAGATTCTATCGTGAGTTAAAACGCCATATTCGAAGCGATTGCTTCTAATAATTTTTGTAGAGATTTGTCGCCCCTTTTGGGTTGGGATTTTTCATAATTACTAACACCTTAACATATTTTAAGGGACTCTTTTCTAGTTTTAATACCTTAATTATGTTAATCTTATGTATAACATGAATTTTTTGTATCTATGTTGATTTTTGGTCCCTTTGGAAATCTACTTGTCGGTTTTATACCATACCTATACCTTTTATATTTTGAATAAATAAATAAATAAATAAATAAATAAATAAATAAATAAATAAATAAATATACGAGGGTTGTTCAAGAAAAAAATACCCTAAATTTATCCTAAAGTAAAATGAAGTGCAAAGTGATTTAAAATGAAATGCGAAACACAACAGGAACATTCTTCAATGCATTAGCATTCTTTTAATGCATTACTATTAGAACAAAATATTATTTGCAGTTTTCTGTTCAGTCCTTATATTTTCTTTGTACATTTTCATAGTTGGTTCACATTTTACACAAATGGTCTTTATATGTTGAGACATTATACCGTTTGATCAAAATAAAGCGTTTCGAAGTGTTATCTCGGAAATGAAGCATTATCGAAAAGAAATTTTTTAAAGAAGTTTTGTCTGCACAATATGAAAGGGTCAATACGATGGTATGATTTGGCCTATTACTCACTAAGAGTGTTCTTTTCCGAAACTCAGAAAAAATTTTTTTCTGAAATCGACTTAAAACTCATGATTCGCAAAGATGTGTTTAAATTTTGAAAAAATAATTTCCGTCAATACGTATGTACGTATATATGTAAGTATGTCACCAATTTTGGGCAGCTGACTCCTCCGATACGACAAATAGTAGAACCGAATAAAAAATTACGCATACTTAGAGGGTATCTTAAATTGTGTCTTGGCGTATTTCATACGCTTTTATTTAGCTCACTTTTGTGTCTGTCTGTCCGGGTCAAATCTTATAATCAATAGTAAACCAACTTTCCGACAAGCTAGAGAGCTGAAACTTGATGCACATACACAGGACCGATGACAATGCATGTTAAAGGAAAAATTTTCAAATAGGTTAACTGAACGGATTCTAGGGCGCAAATTCATTCACTCGTTTCTCCATAAGTCGACAACTGCATCGATGGGCGCTGGCGTAACCGCCGGGAGACATCCGAAAACAAACTACCCGAAACAATTGTTGGGCGGAGGAGGCAGTTTAATGGCCTGGGGTATGTTTTCATGGCATGTTTTGGGACCATTACTTTCTCTGGAAGATACCATCAATAGCTGTGCATGCTTATCCATCGTTGCCAACCAGGTGCATCCCTACATGGCAACTGTGTATCCTGCGAATGATAGCATTTTTCAACAGAAAATGCCGCCACATGCCACGTGGCCAAAATTTGCCGTGCATGGAGGAGCACGAGGATGAGTTCCACTTACTACCCTGGTCTCCAAACTCCTCAGATCTTAATCCTGGCGAGAATTTGTGGGGACATCTGGATCGACACGTCAGGCAGCGAAACCCTCCACAACGGAATCTTCATGAGTTACATGATGCTCTGGACACAGATTCCTGTTGCCACCTTCCAAGCGCTCATTGAGTTCCATGCCTCATCGCCTAGCTGATGTTTTGGCTGCAAAAGGAAGTTATTCGGGTTATAAGATAGGTGGTCAGAATTCAATGACTCGACCCTGTATTACTATTGTTGGTTAATTTTCTTTCCTTGTTATAAAAATTACTGTAAATGCTTGAATGCTGGTAAATAATGTAATAATTTACAAGACTTTTACATGTCAAAAGGATTGACACCATCAATCCAGATATACAGTATAGTATAAATTTTGCAGCAAAATGAAAACTGAAAGTTTCCTGGGCTTTTGAAGTTTTTCGTGTTGGTTGAGCTCATTATAGAACTCGAGAGAATAAAAAATGTACTGTAGCGACTCTATTGGGCAGGACATTCGGATCACCGGGTGTTCGGATTATCGCGACAGTACTATAAATGAAAAAGTCCAAAAGTATACGTTAGAATTATCTTTTTTTGGGTGTTTCGCCATCTTCGAAGGCAATATTCTACAAAATGACGTCATCGCCCTCAAAACAGATCTGGTTGTTCAATATCTTGGCACGGTTTGCTCGGAGATGCTTCTTGATTTCAATCTCTGCATGGATCAGAACCTTCTCTTTCACTTTTCCTTTCCATAGGATGCCCATGCATTTGTCGAATAGGCAATCTTTAATCCTACCTAAATGCTGGGCGAAGG
This sequence comes from Rhysida immarginata, assembly GCA_023313115.1. NCBI lineage: Eukaryota > Metazoa > Arthropoda > Chilopoda > Scolopendromorpha > Scolopendridae > Rhysida > Rhysida immarginata. The sequence goes on from JAHWFO010013591.1 coordinate 2,266,361, forward strand.
CGAATTTCTCGTCTTTATTAATCTAGGATCGCCGGTATTCGCGGAAACGCTGATAGAATGAGTGAGTTGTGGATCCAATGCAATGGGCCTCACAATTTGATCCACATCTATTAAATTTGAATCTAACTTTTTTTACTAATTTGAATCTAATTAGTTTCGATTAGGACCACTCACAGTAGTCAGAGACTCCTCAATCTCAAACCGATCAAATACTGCCACGGATCTGTACAAACGATCCAGGGTCTACAAACTCACGTGTCCGGATTGTCATGATAGCGTAATGCCGAATCACTTTTGGTTTCTTTATTTCAGGATGAACATTTTTGCCGACCAACTGCAATGATGGATTTTTATCCTACATGTGTTGGTTTCTTCATGAATCTCCTTCGTTTATCCTGGTTGTTCTCAAACTCCATACAGAATGTTTGGAATATGTTAGGACAGAACGATATCAGCAAAATACTCTTCCAAGTAATCTGGTGAGCCTGATCTTCCATTACATTACCCTACTGTGCTCAATACCCTACTCAAAATTACAAGTGCTCAATACCCTACTGGCTCTATGCCAATCCGCATACATGCGATAGGTCGGGCTGAAAGGGTTCCAATAAAATGTTAAAGAGATGTTTCTAATTCACTTTAAAACGAGAACCATTTAAGGATACGCTAAAACGATAAAGAACTGGATCTAAGAATCATTTTGCTGTCCATTGTTATCGCACCCTTTTATAGAAGCCATTCTATGAATGCAATGACAATAAACAGAGAAAGAGTGAAAATACGTTTTTAGAGTTGACTTAAGGAGCACCAACAGCTTTTCAGAGTCCTCTCAAAGCATAATGAGGAAAGTCAAGATTTATCGCACGAAGAATGACACAAATGGTTCCCTTAAAAAAAAAATAAAAAAAAATCGCGAAAAGGTCGAACATACGTTTTCAGATAGAAAGCCCATTTCCAACGAAACTCCAGTCCACTCAGCCGTCTCTCTTTCATCCAAAAGCGCACCACACACCCCCGGACGGACAGAGAGAACCTGAGCGGACGCTCCCTTTTGTCCGAAGGTCTAATTCTTTACGTAAGTCTCAATCTCTCCTCCAGAGGGCACGGCCGTCAATCGCAAACAAGATTGAAAATGTCAGACACGCAACTTTATGACGCAGTTCCGTTTCCGATCGATGCTTGTCACATGACCAAATGACTGAAATCTTGTTACGTCAAATGAAATCGGGAACGAAAGAGAAGAGGGAGGAGGGGGGGTGCGAATGTAGGTGAGATTACAATGGAGTTCAACTCCTCCGGGCTAGACAGAGAGACGTTTTTCGAAAAAGGGGCTTCCGAGATAACCGTGCTCGCAGCCAGATCGCCGTTGAACAGTCCGATTTATTAGTTTTAAAAAGACAGCTGCTTGAGAAAATTTGTATGCAATAAAAAAAAGAAAAAAATGTCAGTTCGCTGCAATAGTGCTCTAACCTAAGCCCGCCACATTACAATAAAAAGTCATGGCACTTAAACTTCAAAGAAAGCTCGCACCACTCCCCTGGTCGTAATTCCGTAATTCGGTTCCACTCTACTCACAATTAGAACAGATTCAAAAACCTGTCACCAGGTGGCGACACACGAAGCAATCTTAAGTTCATGACCTCTTGATATCAGTCTGCTTGACCGAATTCAACTTGCGTCTCTTTCGGACTTAAACCTATAACTGAATTTACAGCGGCAATATCACCACAGTAAGTACCTTTTCGCAGCAACGGCTGTTACACATCTTGAACGAGAAACATAGATCAAGGAAGCGCCAGAACATCTGGAGTTACCTGCGTGCGTCAAACTGATCTTTCTTTTTCGAGCTAAGTCTTTCTAATACTCTTTGGCGACGACTTCGTCTCAGGAAAAACAATCAACCTGGTCCTTCTTCCGTCTGTTTAGGAAAATCAAAAGGCTTTACGCAGGTTGCTCCTTCATAAGCAATACTGAAAGCTTCCTTCCTCTCTCTCTCTCTCTCTCTCCCATGCATCATGTATAAAGAACACTGCCATATTTATGATACAATCCCAAATTTCCGGTCACAATGTTGGAAATACAAACTATCTAAAGTGTTAGGGCATACAAGCTGTACTTGTTTAAGGAATTGGGCGAGTCTAACCAACTTCCAAAAAGAGTCTGTGTTTTGCACAAATAATAGACAGAAGATTTGGCGAGAGAACATGAAGCAATGGATCCAGAACAACAAAACAGCTCAAAATTTTGGTCCTCTCATAGTAGTTTCATGTTATGTAACTTCTTCTGCTGGTATAGAACTGGTATTCAAGGACTAGTTGAACATTGCCGGCCAAGTCTAACGTGCAATTATATCCTGCATGTGACGGCTTCTTCATGACGACGGTGCTAACGTTCGTCGCGGAGGTTGATCCAGCAGTTGTTTACCTTGGCTTCCCCAGAACTCAGCAAAATCACTCAAGAGAACTAAAGGAATACATGGTGAAGGCCTGGTCTTCAATTGACTTACAAATGCTTCAACATTGGATTTACACTTTTCCAACCCACATAGTCGTAAATCGTACCAAAAAATATGAATACCAGCAAACAATGAGATTTTAAAAAAACGCGCATTCACAGAAGATCTATAATTATTTATTTACATATTTAGTTTTGTTAGAAATAATATGGAGTGGCCCAATGGGACCGGTTTGGTCAAATCTGACTGACGAGTTAGGTCCTCAAAGGCCACGAGTACTTAAATACCGATATAAAACAAACTTATTATTATTAGATATCAGTATAACAACTACTTAAATTAGGATGGCGGACAATGCACAGAGCCAATAACACATTAAACAAACTCCGACGGGCCATCGGGCTGATGGGGTGTAAAAAAATTAAACATCATCCTTAGGTCAACCATATAATCAATTTCAATTTTCAAAATATATTCCGTAACCATACCAGCAACTTAATAGTAATTTTCTTAAACTCTAATAACATACCAGCCAGAAAAATTATACAAAAACTAAACATCGTCATTAATTCGTAAATTAATCTGAACCGCAGACAATTACCTTCGACATAAATATACATATTTATTGAACAATATTGTTCTAACATCCTGCGAAAAGCCGAATAAACAGGAATTGAACGGATCTCTTGAGGTAGACAGGCCAGCTTTTTAATACCAACATATGAAAAGCAACGCCGTCTATAATTTTGTGTAGACCTTGGTAAACAAATATTACTTGAAAACCGAGTAAAATGGTTATGTCTATCATAGTTACATGTATAATTATTGAAGTCGATGTCAATATACATAAATGTACCCTGTTGCATAAAAATAATTTGGTGAATGGTGAGAATTTTTCAGAAGCAAAGTAATGAGATACTGAAACAGATTTATGGACTCTATATAACGTCCGAAGAAACCACTTCTGAAGTTTAAACAGCCGAGAAAGATTATAGGAAGTTATAGCGCCCCAGAATATAGTACTATGGCATAAGGAGGAATTGATCCAAGTGTAATAAAGAAGACGAAGAATATTATGAGAAAGATAATACAGTCTGGAGATTTGATCTTGCTTCATGTTTAGTTTTTGATAAATCATGTATAATATTCAACCCAAGATATTTAAATGATTCAACTAACTTTATGGGCTCATTATCATAACAAATCGTAAAAGTCTGAGGGTTTCGCTTATTACGTTGATGGAATAATAGTGAATTAGTTTTTTCGATATTTACCAATAGACCATTTTCAGTGTTCCATTGTTTTAGTTTAATTAATACCCCATTAAAAGAAAGTAGTAACTGTTGGGTATCGGACTTGACGATAGCAACGCTACATCATCAGCGTATAAGATGGTTTTGAGCGAAGGTACAGACGGAAAAATCGAAGGCAGGTCATTAACAAATAAATTGAAAAAAGTGGCGAAAGAACCGAGCCTTGGGGGGGACTCATAGATTTCTCAGGATCATTGATGAAGAAATTCCTGAATAAGAAAGAAAATAACATCTATACGTTAAAAATCTGCCCCTATATAATACCGCGTATTGCCGTTAGAGGGACAAAAGCAGCATGGCAGCGAATTTGGAGAAAATGGAATCCCATGCTGTCATCAGGTTCTTGCTTTTGAACGGGAATTGCCAAAGAAACCGAGAAGAGCTTGTTGAAGTTTACGGCGACAATGCCAAATCATACAATACAGTGCCAAGCTGATGTAACTGTTCCAATTTGGCCTAGCCTCCTTTTAGGATGAACCAATTGAGATGCTTGAAGTCCGCCGAAAATAAATAGAAACAATCCAATCGTCCATAAGGTCAACAACATTATCTCACTTGACGAAGGTCGCTGCTTGGTGAGTTCTTCGTTTGCTCACTCAGTGCCAAAGATGAGTGCGGATCTACCATTATGACCCCGAAACAAAACAAAGCAAACTATGAAAGCACACGTCATCTTCAGCTCCTAAAAAGGTCGTGCTGAATTTTTGGGATTCCCCGAAGTGTTATCCTCACAGATTGTGCCAAGAAAACACTGCCATAACCGGGAGTTATTACGGTGAAGTTATGGAAAGCCGTCAAAGCAAAACGCATAGGAATGCTGAGCAATGGCGTACGATAATGAGCCAGCCCATTCAGCACAAGACGGTGAAGCTTGCAAGCGAGTTAGGATTCGAAATTAGCCAAACTGAGGCATGGCCTCCAGCAGCTGAACCATCGTTTGGAAAAATGTGGTGACTATATATTCAAGAATTGATTAGTATGATTTTTAAATTTTATGACCGACCTTCGAACGTGTTGTAATTCGGTTTTTGATAGATGTTTCTATTTCATTGGCCAGTTGTTGAGAATGCTTCCCGAATACCAAACGCATTCGTTTAAAGCAACATTAAAATTTTCCAAAAATTAATCTTTATGAAAAATATAAAAAAATAAAATTTTCCTCATCTTTTATCTTCCATTTCGAAAGGAACCCCCGAAAGAAGAGACGGAACCTCCTTCCTCTCATCCGGCCTTATAAATAATTCAAGAGGCTCATGTTTGTATTTCAATGTTTACTCTATCAATCATCAGAGCCACTTTCACTTAAAAATTTGCTTTTTAAATTTTTTTTCTCCAATACTGGAACTCGCTTGTGGTAGTAGAGAGAGAAAAACTCCAAAACGTGGGGTCATTTCTCATACAGCGCGTACTCCTTAAAAAAATTAATAACTATTTATTATTAATAATAATAATTGATGAGACCGCTCTATCTATAGCGTAAGATCCATTCCGAGGAGAAGGCTCTTTTCCAAATTTGACAAGGTTCCAAGAAGAAGGAGGTCCGATTTGAATTTCTTGAACCCTTAACCTGGCGCCGTTGTAAATTTCATGCCAACATCCCCTATCTCACTTGACAGTACGTTTCTTCTACCACCCTCCTTTCCCGGAACCATAAAAATCCCATTTGAATAAACATAAATTATCATTAGGTTTAGTCGTCTGTGCAACTTCTTCAACTCCATTTCCAAATTCCACGCTACTTATTCACGAAGCCCCCACCCACACCCCATAGCCCACCCGAACACATTCCCACGCTTCACTTCCCCGCAAATGGAAACCTTCCTCGCAACCCTATCCCTAATAACTCCCAACGCAGAGTCCGAATGTATTAAACAAGAAACGACGGCCTTCGCAAATCTATAAAACTGCACTTTACCTTTAACGCCATTAAAATGTGAAACAACAAAAGAAGCTTGATGGATGGCAGCCGGCGCTCTCCTGGGGAGAGCCTCGCGCGTTGAGTTATGGGAAATTCAAGAGAGGAGACGCGCGCCCTGAATCATGGGAGCGACAAAGGGCTTTCGTATGAAAAGCTCTTCTCTGTCCCTAACGGCATCATAGCTTGTACACCTGAATGGCACATGACTCTCGGGGAAAGTTTAACGGCTATGACACTATGCATAAACAAAAAGCCTTTCATGGCCAGTGACGTCATGCAAAATGAATATAGCCCGAGTTACAAGGTAAACACACCAATTAAATTCCAATTTACAGTCTACTTCAATAATACCGTACACATTTCAAACACATCAACAGGAGCTTACCTCACCACTTTCTTTTGCTAGAAAGCTTGCTTTGTCCCAGTATGTGACCTTCGAAGTATCAAGGTCTGTGTCCCAGTGTCTAAGTGTTTAAACATCCACGTATATCTTAAGCATCTTACCAAGTGTCCACGTATTTAAACACTTAATGACTATGTATGGGCACCCTGAAATGTAAAGCATAGGCTGAGGGCGCTGCAGATCACTGGGACAAAGCAAACTTCCTGGTTCAAACCAGTTGAAAAGCTCGTTTGTTTCAATGGCCAATCGTTTGCGAGTAGCCGTCTAAAACTAGGCAAATATACAAAAACGTCGCTTTGTAAAATACGTGGACCAGCTGTGTAGCACTCGGGTGCCCCATGATAAGATAAACAAATGTACAGTTTTCCTAAAAATGAATCTTGTCGTTCAGCCTGGATAATGTTGTTGGGAGAAAAAGTAGCCACCAGTTCACAGTTTGTTTTCTTTGGACTTCATAGCGGCTAAAGTGAGTTTCTTGATTGGTTATTTAGCCGGCTCGTTGGCGGAGAGTGCTGGTTCAGTGATCTCGGGATTCTCGAATCGCTGGGCATGGATATTTGTATTTGTCCTGTATGAATGTAAAGAGCTAATTCAGTACTTGAATACTGCGAAGGCTGAAATAAAGCACTGATTTATAATTAAGCACTGCTTTTGCACATAGTTCATGGAGCACAGCAAGTTTTCAAGATGAACATAATCTCCTCATAAGAAAATATCGGAATAAGCTGTTAAACAGGTTTCAAACTAGATAAAAGCGTAAGCGCTGTGTAAAAGTATACATTCTGAGTGACCAAGCTGAAATTTCGGCCTTGAAAAGACGCTCGCTCGTTTTGTTTAGGGGATTCGTTCTATTCAAAAACGACAGCTTCTCTAAATAACGTTGCTTTGCTATAGGCAATAGCAATTCGAAATAGCTGTTAGCCATTATAAAAATGAGCCGACTACGAGACGTTAACGTGGACAAATGGTTAGAAAGGAAGTAAGCTTTGTCCCAGTGATGTCATTTCTCATCGAAATGATTCAACGATATGTTTTGCAACAATGTCTAACAATTGAAATCGGAAATTTAACTGGACACGCCCAGTCAAACTTTCGTTGGACAAATTGTAAGTAGAAGTAAGTGCCAAACAGCTAAGTGCCCAAATTCTTAATGTCCAAGTATCTCAGGGTCCAACATCTAAGCGACCAAGTATCTTATTATTCAATATCTTATGTCCAAGTATTTAAATGTTAAAGTATCACAGTGCCCAAATAGCTTTTGTGTTAAAAATATACATGGACATAACAAACAACAAGAACACTTAAAAGTGATAGGGTAAACAAGGTTTTAATGCCTGATGCATTTCGATTAATACGTGGGATGAACAAAAAGTAAGGTTACAAAGTCTGCAGTGAAACAGAAAACGGGCAGGACTTGTCACCGAGAGCGTCATCCTCCTTCACGACCTCATGTAGCCCAGAAGACCACCACGCTGTTGAAGCAGTTTCGCTGGGACATCATCTAACACCTTCCTTATAGCCCGGACCTCGCTCCAAGCGACTTTCACCTCTTTCCTCACTTGAAGGAGTACCTAGAAGACCGACGATTCGCTTCAGACGAGGAGGTAAATTCTTTGCGACAACGTGGCTGAACAATCAAGGACAGGATTTTTACCAGGAGAGAATGTTCAAACTCATCCCACAAAAGGGCAAGTGCCTAAACCGATATGGAGACTATGTCGAAAAATTACCTAATGTATGTACTATCAGTTGGCTGTATTGGTTGGATGAAATAAAATGTACACGTTTCACTGCAAGCTTTGTAACCTTACTTTTTGATCACCCCTCGTATATCATCATCGGAGGCTACAATGTTACAATGTTTACAGAACAACTGGGAGACAAATCCATTAATATAATACAGGTGGGGCGGACCTAATGGAGAGTTATGGTTAGGCATGCGGGCCTAACAGGGAGCTCAGCGTGCCTACGATAGCTGTCCATTCGGCCCAACCACCTGTACCATTCAGCCCAACCACCTGTATTACAGGGTGTCCAAAAAGCCTGGTAACATGGCAGATCTCTCAAAGCTTCCAGGTAGGTGAGATCTGATGAGTCTGGTTAATAGGTAATAGGGGGGGGGGCAAATTCATTGCCGCACTCAAATTTGACTGTGACCCCCAAATTTAAGGTCATCCAATTGCTAACCTGTAAACTACAACCTCTGACAATTAAGTTCGGTGAATGACGTCACACCCTAATCTGTGCGAGCTTTACGCGAGTAACAATGCATGTGATTACAAGCCCAGTCATTGTTTAAGCAAGTTCAGACAGGTCAGGTTTGTGCGTGCAATGGTTTAGCAGATGCTCGTTTTTTCAGTTGAAGGTGTAGCGTGCGCACGTAACTGTGGATAATGGATTAAAGAGGAACACTGCCGTAATCATGCAACAGTTTCTGGCCAACAAAGGGGTCGTATACATAGCTCATCCACCTTATTCACCAGACTTGGCACCGGCAGACTTTTTCTTGTTTCCACGCCTAAAACGGGCCTTAAAGGGACACAGATTTGCGGACATTCCAGACATTCAAGCAAATGTGACACGTGAACTTACAGCCATTCCTAAGGAGCTTCCAGGACTTATACACCCGATCCCAAAAGTGTATTGCCTTCCAGTGTGATTATTTCGAAGGACAATAAAGTAAATGTGGCTCTATCTGTTTTGCATTTTGTTGTGTGAACTCATTCACCGAACTTAATTGTCAGAGGTTGTATTAAAGATAGAGAAAAATTTCCAATTGCTACCCTGTAGAGCAACACCACGTTAGTCTAAAAACAATTTTTAATCACGCCCTTCCCCTTGAAAGATTATGAGAAAATGGGCGAGAAAGAGTCAATCAATGTCAGGTTTAGCTGGCCAGGTTGGCTGAGGTGTTTTTTACACTTTTGAATTGCAGTGAAGCACACCGTTGGGAAGGGGAAGCACACACATGAGTGACTCTTTCTCGCCTATTTTCTCAAAATCTTTCAAGGGGAAGGGTGGGATTAAAAATTGTTTTCAGACTAATGTGGTGTTGCTCTACAGGGTAGCAGTCGGAAATATTTCTCTATCTTTAATACTTTTCGAGTTAGGAAATAGATGACCTTAAATTTGGGGTCAAGGTCAAATTTGGGTGCGGCAATGACTACCCCACCCCTCTATTACCTATACATCACACTCATCAGATATCGCTTACCTGGCAGCTTTGAGATATCTGCCATGATACCAGACTTTTTGGACACCCTGTATAATTGGATTTGTCTCCCAGCTTGTTTTGTAAAAATGTGGCTTCCGATGATGATGTATTAATCGAAACGCGTCAGACATTAAAACCTTGTTTACCGTATCAATATCTAAGTGAGCAAGTATCTAAGTCTTTAAGCAGGTACTAGATAGATACCGTCATAATTTGACGGTAAAAACCCATCTTATTATTAATCTCCATCTCTTTAATTAAAAAAATAAATTAATACTCGTCAGAGCAACAAATAGAATAATAGAGCAGCTTAAAAGCAGAGAACGTTGCACGGAAGTCAGTTTTTGCGGATGTATGTAAAGACAGTTTTTATCATATCACTATGCATGTGCTTAAACCAATTTTAATTGTAAATTACCGCTAATTAATAGTAAGTATGGACACAAAAATTAACACTGACAAATCTACAGACAAAGATCTTTCATTTAAGACCAAAATGAAATTTAGAGATGCAGTAGTTTTTTCCAACGAACTGTCGAAAGAATCACACTTGGAACTTAAATATATAGATTTTGTACTCAACTAAGTGGCCCATTCAATAAATAACCGGCAGTATGTTTTAGCTAATATTACAAAGCACCAAAAGAAACTACATTACTATTTTTCAACATAGCCCCACTCCCCTAGTTCAATGCACCTACCAAGCAAGGACACCGGTATTCTACAGGGAAAAAAATTCGCGTGCGTAACCAGTCACGCATCCCTGACTGGACATGCTCGAAAATCTGGAACCTCGATCCACTTAGTGCACCTTACAATAAGCTAAAGATATGGAAATCTGAAGATGCGATATCGGGAGAATATGGAAGATGGGTTAAGCACTCAGACCGTAGGTCCTCGATAATATAGAAATTGGTGTATGTATGTGATCTCGCATTGTCATGGAGCAAAAGCACAACTTCACTCAACAAAAATCTCACGACACTTCGCTGCTCTAACTTAAAGTACTCCTGTAATTGCGCCGCATCTAGTATATCTGTTTCTCAGCTTCCTATACGCGAAACAAGCGTTCAGTCCTATGAATAGCTTAAAGATGCCTCCATAAATAACAAACATAATATCACATCGTATTTAAAAGAAATGTATACTACTTCCAGTTAGAGAGCATTTCAATAAGTAACGCACTATTTATTTGTTATGAAGAAAGTGACCATCACAACGGTTAAGCAAGGCTTTGGAGTCAGGACTGCCTAATAATCGTCATTTTTACCTCATACGCAGTGGAATGACATCCTAAGCATCAGTTTCTGCAATGATGGTCGACTAAAGCGAGTTGAATGACTTCGAACCAGTAATGATTGTGGGCCCTTGAAGATGTATAACAACTAGAGGCTTCAAACCATACAATTTATGGCACGTATCACAAAACACTTTTCAAAACATAACAGCAAACCTTAAGGCCACACTGCAGCTTTCTGCGAAATACAAGAAAGTACGCTTTCTGTGGGTTTAGACCATCATAAGACCTTAGTCTTGGCACGAATTAGAACCTTCCTTAACAGCATAACAAACCTCAAAACTGTTTCCAACCAAGCCCTCCTATTCATGGTTACACTTTCGGTGGTACACTTGTCTTAGCGTGGAGTGTACTTTTCATTAGAACATATCTGATTCCAAAACGCTCTGCTTCAGACTTACAGGTAGGTGTTCCTGTTTGACAAATTTAAAGCCTTACACCTCGACAAAATCTCTTGTCTCGCCCGAACAGCTCAGTCGATGCTCATATTAAGAGCGGAAGGCGGTGGGTGACGTCAGAGGAAGCAGGAAGGAACCACGGCGTGTGCCTTCGAGGAAGATGAGATTAGATCGCGGTCGTTGCTCTGGCGGAAACAAGGTGGGACTGGGGCGGGCGCGTGCGTCCCAGAGCACCGGAAAACACGTGCTGACCTCTGCTAGTCACGGTGGCAAATAAGGTCAAGCGATGGTCAAACTCTTGGCGGGGGAAGGAAGAAAAGGGTAATCATGGCCAAAGGAGCGCGCATGCGCACAGGGCTGATGACATCGGAAGAGGAGAAGGAAGCCTCCAAACGATTTCTTCTGCTTTCTCAATCGAAGATCGACACAGAAGGGTCTATACAATAAAAATTATTTTTTTAATTTTTTACTTAAGGGATTTGAAATAAAGGGTTATTCATTTCCTGGAGGAACCTGTGTGTCACTTTCAAAACGGGTCAATCAATAAAAATTCCTCGGCCGCTTCCTTATTACAACAACTTATTTAATCTCATCGGTCAATTTATGACCGTCAGGATGGGCTTAAGTGCTCCATTTCGTCTACTAGAGGGGTGCTCAACATAACATCCACTCTGGAAAAACAAAACTTCCATTTCCTATCCATCTCTCATTTTCCCTATGAAACTTCGATCTAAAGGGAAAACTTTCCCAGTCCCCGCAGAGAAGACCCCTCTCTAAAATGGGATTCCATTCGTAACGGAAGGGGCATTTTCCCATTTCCGTTTCCACTTGTCAACAGACTTATCCCCTTCCAATATCCATCGATCAGACTGCGGAAGAAAACGATGGAGCTGATTAGGAAGATGGGCGGGAGAAAGCCTGTGCGAGCGCGCCTGTTTTGGAAGGAATCAAGGAAAAGAAATTGCATCGTGGTACACACATACACATACCAATCAACTAAGAACTTCCATGTAAAGCGAACAGTCCTTGAATGACGTCACTTATCAATTATTACAGTGAGGAATATTACAGCGTTCCAACTTAGAAACTGGTTAACCCCCCTTTATAAGGGGAACTAAATAGGAAAAAAAAAACGCCCACGTCAAACCCCGGGACAGCAAATTGAGCGCGAGAAGAGCGGAGGGAACAGGAAGCCGAACCAATCACGCTCTATTTGTAGTAAAAGTCTCTTCTGATTGTGGTGACGAAAATCGTCGATTGTCAGGGAACGGTAAACGAAGTCGAAACACCAGGATGAAAACAGGGGAGGAGGGTACACGAGAAGGGGGTAGCGAGAAATAAAACGCTCTCACTAGAAGAGAGAGAGAGAGAGATTTGGTCTCGAGTCCTTTATCAATCAGCCGACTGCTCTCTTCTGATTACAATCCGCAACCCCCCTCCTCGACACAACCCTCTTCCTGTTTTACCCCAACCCCCAAAATCAATAAGAGCCAGATGCAAGAGAAAACTTGATGAAAGCTCCACCGCCAGTGGGTCAGGGTTGCCAAGGTAACAGTGGACAACCGCCGACCACCAAAATGATTAAAAAAGGGCACAGGGTCCACCATGTCCAGAAACCAGCATACACACGCAAAACTCTCCTAATCAGCAACCCTAACGAGTGGATATTGTTAGAGGTAAACCGTCGTAGGAATGTAAACGAGGAACGACAATAGCCCATCAGCTCTGCAATGAAGAACATTCCAGAAAATCGAACCCACCCAGCGTCAATTTGTCATTGTGCCCCCAATAAACAACCCATTTACGTCTACAAATGGTTGGCTCCTTGTAATCGCTCTTCAAGGACAAACGAATCCAATTCATCCAGAATAGCCAATCACAAACTTTCGAAAACCCATAGAACTTTTGTGAATCTAAAAGAAATAAATGACTCATCCTCTATAGCTGCCTAATAAGAGGCCTTTCCATGGGGCTTTGTCCTGGGGTTCTAGTTTAGTCATAGAATTCACTGATGAAAATAAAATTGCAACATCCGCAATAATTGTCCGACATGATCATCCAGAATCTTGAAACCTTTCCACACACTTCTCAAACAGTTCTAATGAAACAAAAAGATCATGTGTGCATATCCGTTGCAAAAATATACATTACACCAACAGCTTACCTTTAAACGTCCTCTGCAAACCGCATGCGAGAACCCAAAAGCACATGTCCCCTATTACTTTCAAACAAATATAATAAGAGCTTAAAACCCAACACTAGTTAATAATAGTTAAATGTTGTAAAAGTGCCTCCCTCGGTGCACATAGGAAAAAATTTACGGTTCTCATAATGGCGAATGTAATTCCGCGCTCTTGAAACTGACGTCTTACTCTTGTCGTCTTAATGAGAAAAGTTGCCATAAAAGGAAGGAAGAGGAGACAGTTAAACATTAGAACCTTTAAGCTTCATAAGCCTGGTAGTTCTATCCTAAACACACAACCTAATAAATTAAAAACATCTGTTTAATATTTTATTGGACCACCCTTTGGCCCGATTTAGAGCACGTATGTTGGTTGGCATGTAGTTCCTAAGGTGCTGAAGCACTAGTAAGTAAAACAGAAAAAAAAGTTGAGCAGACATCCCCTTAATTCTCTTAGCAGATTTGTTGGAAATAGGTCTAGCTGTTGCGTATGTTGCTCCAACAACAAAACAACAACCCCAAACATTTTTTATGGGCTCTGGGACAGCCTGTGTATAAATGATGGAAGTCATCTGCTTCCTCGTTAAGCTAGTGCTGAACCGATCGAGCTCTAACAACGTTGTCGCCCACGAAGAAACCGTCAGGGATAAAAATGCAGTATTTGGAGGTCCGTGTAATATCATCCTACCATTTCCATACCACCAAAAGAAGCTTGACACCGGACACCACCTCCAGAAATTTGAGTAGTCTTGATAAGGCATGTTGGATCCATTGGTTAATGAGTCCAGCGAAACCCTCTGCCTACTTACTTCAAGTGTCCAATCATGACATTCCGGACACCAATGTAGAAGAGTTTTACTGTTCTTTAGAAAAATCAGGGATTTCATACACGCATGCATGCGACTACCGATTTGGATCTGCTTCAATTACCAGGGTATTGTTCTGACCGATATTGGTCGGTAACAGCATAGATTACAATGGTTAACAAAAAAAAAATTTTTGGATTGTCAAGGGCATTTCAACAATTTCAGGGTAATTTTTGTGTACAGAAACCTAAAATGACATTGGTTTTATTCGAACGGCTCTAGTTTTTGAGACACAGTCAAACCTCGAAAATCCGTCATTCAAAAAAACGGTTCTTCGGGGTTCAAACTTTTTCCCTCAAGGAGGTCACAAGGAGGTCATAATCCTGGACAAAATTATAGGACAAGTAAGAGATGCGAAATGAATGTGTTATTTGATCCTGTGTACAGTATAATTTGTAATGGACAATAAAACATATTTTTAAGAAAAAAAAAAACAAGTTAAAAAAAAATAAAACTAACATCATATTTTTTCATTTGTGATCTACTAAACGCAATGGACAAAATTATAGGACCAGTGTCATTGACAATAAAAAAGTTTTACTCGTATTGTTGTAATTATTTATTTACAACAATTATAACGTAAACTAAAACTTTGTTTGCTTTCCATTTAAACGTATCACTTCAATTAAACGGTCTGTCATCGACTCAGCCAATTTTTTCTGTCTGGGGATATTAGCCCATGCTTTTGTAATGGCAGTTTTCAAATCTTTTATGGTGTTAAACTACTTTCTACTGCAATAAACGCTTCGCACCACATCACCCCACAAGTTCTCAATGGGATTGATATCAGAATTGCATGCTGGCCAGTCCAAAACACGACTTTCTTGATCATGAAGCTACTGTTGAGTGGATACTGTACGGTGTATGGGCGCGTTATCTTGTTGAAAGACAAAGACCGGATCGTTCAGTTCGTATCTAAATGGCAACAAATAATTTCATAAACAATCTGATAATCGTCTGCATTTGACTTCGGCGTCACAAAACACAAACTTGATTTGTCGTTGGCAGAAAAAGCAGCCCAGATCTTCGAAAGAAACTGTTCTTGATGCCTGAGATCCGCATGCGGCTTGAAGTTAATTTTGGCTTGGATTTATGTTTCGTGTAAGTGTGGTTGGTGGATGCTTGGAGTACACGACGAGTTGTTCTATCTGATACAGGAAGGTTCAGAGATGAAGCCATTCTCAGGATAGCATGTTTGTCTCTTTTTGACAGCTTCGGACGTCTTCCTGGATGAGAATTATTTTCTATAGCCATGCGGATCACTTAAAAAAATGTGGACTACAGTCCTGGACTTTCCAATAATTCCAGAAATTTCTCTTTCACTCTTTTCACAGTTTTTGCAAGCTGTAATTTGAGCTTGTTGTTCACTGCTTAATTTTCTATTACAGTGCTATTCAAAAGTATAAGACCAGGTGTTTTTTTGTGCTAAAGAGAAAACAGACGCATCATTTTTTTCTGACAATTTTTATATCCGTAATGAACACAAATGTCAACCAAAAATACAAGTTTGGATTAAGTAAAAATAATTCTGGAATAAGTTATGCAAAAAAACCACTAAAAATATGTGCAAAAGTATAAGACCATGAACAAACAACACTGCGATCATGCTGTTTTAGTATTTTGTGATTCCTCCAGAATTATGGATTACATCAAGAAATACGGTCTGGCATGGACTCAACCAATCTCAGTAGTTTCACATGAAACTAACTCACACGCAGCGAAAATTGCTGATATCAGTTCATCAGTCGTTTGAAACTGCTGCCCATCTTTATAAACATCTCTTGCCAGTAAACCCCAAAGATTTTCAATGGGGTTCAAGTCCGTGATCTTGCGGGCCATGGAAGAAACTTAATATTTTGTGTTTGAAAACCACAGTTTCATCATGTTGAACGTGGGGCAGGATGTGTTATCTAGTTGAAAACTAAACTCGGGCCCTCCTAGAATTTCACCATAGGCCTGAAGTTGCTGGTCTGTCATCTTCCGATACTCCACTGACGTCATGGGTCTATTGATAACAACACAGTCAGTTTTTCCGAGAGCAGAAAATCCACACCAAACCATGACTACACCTCCTCCCATTTGGCGGCTCATCTTCACTGTTGTGGCCTGCTGTAAATCGCGCCAGTATAAGTGAATGCCATCAGGCCCGTCGAGATTAAACTTCTTCTCATCAGAAAAAATTACAGAGTGCCATTCATGGCTGAACATGGTTTTACGGGCAAAGGACAGACGTTCTGTTTTGTGTCTTGGTGTTAGGGGCGGTGCTGTCTTTTCTTTACAGGATCGTATGTCCTGTGAAGTACTCGAAATTCTTATAATGGTGCTCGTGGAACAGGAGATGTTCATAATTGATTTTATTTTCACTGCTGACATATTCTCCCTGGTAGCAAGAGCACAGATGTGACGACGAGATCTTTCAGAGAGAAGTTTTGGTCGTCGTGTCCTAGATTTTCCATACCCTTCATGTCCTCTGGCTAATATATTGGCAACAGCACATTTTGAACGACCAATCGTTGCAGCAATTTGGCGCTACGATTTCCCACTACCGTGTAGTGTCCAAATTATTCGGATTTCAGATTCCTGAGATGTGTGGCCTTAGGCATTGTCTATATTCCTTCTGACTGTACCGCAGCACTCCTGAAGTTCGATTAGTTGTGCCAATTCATTTATATGCAAAAAAGTGGTAGGACAGTTCCATTTTTTAGGGCGGTCTTATACATTTGCACATGTGTTTTTTGTATAACTTATTACAGAAATATTTTTACTTAATCCAAAGTTGTAGTTTTGTTTGACATTTGTGATCATTATGGATATACAAATTATCAGAAAAAATAATGAGTCTGTTTTTTCTTTAGCACAAAAAAACGCCTGGTCTTATACTTTTGAATAGCACTGTATGTCCAATGATGATTTTGTTCAATTCAGAACAGAATTCTGTTGTTTACTAAAGTAATGAAAATAACTGAATTCTTGACAGAAAAAAATTCAAATTAAGAATTCAAAATTCAGAATAACCCATTATTTTGAAGGTGGTCCTATAGTTTTGTCCATTGCGTTTTCTAGCTCAGAAATGAAAAAAAGATGATGCTAGTTTTATTTTTTTTAAGTTGTTTTTTTTTCTTTCTTAGAAATATGTTTTATTGTACATTACAAATTATACGGTACACAGGATTGTGAATCAAATAAATTCATTTTTCATTTCTTGACTGGTCCTATAATTTTGTCCAGGATTGTATATCTGTGTTTCTTGTTTTTGTTTACTTAGTACATACATTGTACTATTAAATCATTGCCGTGAAATAATTATTATTGATTTTGCAGAAATATGTGTTATTCTCGTCGAAAGTGCTTGCAATATCGTACGAGAGCGATTCAGAAAGTCTTTGCCCCTATTTTTTATTAGCCGAAATAAGATACATACAGGTAATTACAAATATACGTACGATTCTACGTACCTTACAACAGTTCACACATTTGAGATGACCTCTCCAATCGCAGCACTAAATTTGAGATGCCCCTGTGTTAGAATTCGTCCACTGACTGTGGAATCACCGTCGGACTGCTATTTGGCTTCATCGTTGCACGTGAATCGCTGTCCTGCCAGGAACTTCTTCAGCAGACCGAACAACGTGGTTATCCTCCACGAACAATGCGAGGCCACGTGTGGCAATCAGAACCGCCGACAAGCTCCAGTCAATTCACTGGGAGTCTGGACACCCACCATACAGTTCAGACCTAACATCACAGCTGTCGTCAAAAAAGCATATTTAGCCTATTTTGATGTGAAACTTGGAGACCAAGAGAAGCTTTGGGCTCCACATAAGGTGTGCAATTTTTCAATATCGTAAACTAAACTAAACTAGGAAAACTGGTGTCATTTTTGAAATCAGCAACCCAAAATTAAATAAGCAAAATCATAAAACTGTTGACAATGAACCATTGTTGCAACATAGATGTCCAGTTTCTCCATACAAGCTCTCGCTTATAATTGGTTACCTTTGAACCACAGTTACTGTTTTTAGAAAAAAAGACTGTGGGTCATTTAACTAATGGTTGAATTCTCTGGATATTTCGAAAATCCAGTCAGTTGCTTTGTTGTTTCAGTCGTGGCTCCAGCTAGACGAGCTAATTAAGTTTTTGCGATTACAATCATCATCTCCTTATTCAGTAAGCATACATGATCTCACAATTCTACATAAAAACGAAATATTTCCACATATTTCTAGTTCACTGGCCAATAAGCGTAGCCTAAGACTTGTTATTTGACTAAGACAATATTATCATCTCATTATCTCAAACATGGAAAACCCTAAGGATCATGGGTAAAAAACCATGATCCCCAGAAGCTGACACTCCTCCATAAAAAAACTTCTTTATTCAAAAGCGAGAGTCCTGCAAATGTCAACTTCCAACGGTAATTGAACTTCGCTCACTTGTGAAAAGGAAAGGAAGAAACAACAAAACGGAGAACAAATTCAGCAGTGCCTGATCGAAGAAAAAAGTCATTGAAACAACAGCAGAGGCTTAGCGGTGAAGAGAAACCTTCCCTTCCACTCGAAACGACTCACAGTAATTAACAAGTGAAGAGAGAACAAAAATTAAACGAGAATTTAAAGATAAAAAGCTTTTTACAAAAAAAAATCGATTCGATATTCACGTGCTGATTAAGAAAAAAAGAATTACCTGGAATAATTTGTGGTGTGATAAAGAGGGAGACAATCATTTCCGCTGGTGAAGACAAACTTTAGAAACAAGGGAACACAAACATAGCATAAAAGCAAACGCAGCATACAAATACAATTTCGTTATAAATGAATGGCCGGTAAAAATAAAGTCACGTGAGCGCACTTATCGGCTATAAACGGCTTGATATCTGTGGTCTGCAAATACACATAAAAATCTAATCTAACTCCATCGAATGCGTATTTGTTAGCAAACAACCGAAAAAAACACCTGCAACCATTGTTGGAAGAACACAAGCTGGACGGCACTCACAATTTGGTTATTTATCGTTGCAGATCAGGTGGAGCCTGTAACGGGCCAATTCCACGTTACATTACTAAACTTCATTCCTATGGGTACGTTTCAGTCGTAATAAATTTCTCTACTTAAACCTTAAACAGCTATGAGCTTGACTCGTGCAAGGTTTTTTTGTAACGGCTCACAAACATACACTAACTCTATCTCAATATTTGTTTGCCCGTCTTCTAGTCGAGCGCACTCGTGCTTTCTGATTCGTCTTCAAGTAAGGGTTTGTCTTACCTTGCATCCAGACATAATCGATAGCATGGTCTCATCCTTTATAAAGTACCGTATGGGGAAACGTGTCTGTCTGTGCGTCCGTAACTAACTCCTCCAAGGCTATGAAAGATTTTCAAAATCTGTTTTCGTCAGTCGATGAATGTGGTTCATGACACGAACCAATCACAAATACTATCTAAATCAGTTCAATAGCACGTGCACAAATGGTACCTTCACGACCCCACCTAGCAATTTTCAATGGTAAGATATAGTAAGTAATATATCAAACAAATCGTAATGACGAGATAGAAGTGGTTTTTAATTACTATTTTCGCCAATTGATAAATATGGTTCCGCGAATGAACCATTTTGAAAATGACTGTAATCGATTTATGTCACGTGCTCCAATAGTACCCTTATGACACCCTTAAAAGTTTTCAATAATAAGATATAGCAAGTAGTATATCAAACAACTCGAAATGATAAAATAAGAGCGTTGTTATGTACGTTTTCCCTCATGCATGCTCAATCGAGTTCATATTCGGAGTTCATGCTCAATGATGTGTCATGAATGAATATAACGTAAAAGTAATGATAATCCGAACTGGTTCAAAGGTGCGTGGTTTAATGGTATCATTATGGTC
Source organism: Rhysida immarginata (assembly GCA_023313115.1). Lineage (NCBI taxonomy): Eukaryota > Metazoa > Arthropoda > Chilopoda > Scolopendromorpha > Scolopendridae > Rhysida > Rhysida immarginata. Next base: position 2,286,292 of record JAHWFO010013591.1, read on the forward strand.
CATTAGAAATTTTCAATGTTAAAATATGGCAGTTGAAAAATATGGTTCCGCGAATGGTTTAGTTTAGCCTTTCGGTATTTGGTTATGTCATTTCTTAATAGTTTATTATTTAATCATTTTTGTCAGCATCCAGGTTTCCATTCATCAAGATAAAACTTACTCCAACGACCACTGAATGTATCAGTAACTATATTTATTTAATTCCTGTGCAGGAAGAATCAATATGTGTTAACAAATCGAATCAGCAAAATAGATTCAAACATTATTGTACTTTTTAACATTATCTTGTTCAACATAACGAATTTTTATAAATAACGTGCAAGTGTTCATAAGTTCAGGAAAAAAATAGTTAAAATAGTGTTCAAACGTCATCAGCGTTCTCGCAGGTGCCATTTTTCTCACTGATTAGCTACAGTATGCTCCGGTAATTGGGTGTTGCCTGATCGTCAAAAGCGGAAGCACTGCTCAATTCCATTTGTCTGAGACCAAGGTATGCTCCCGGTAAATTTAAGATCCGTAGGCAACCAATGTTTAATTCCGTAGATCTAGTGATTATATCCTCATAGTTATTTGAATACATAAAAACAGTGCCCCATTTATCAAAATCCGAAGTCCAAGCACACTATCCAGCATATGGGGTCTTCCTTATTATAGATCTCGTCTAAAACGTCCACTCTCCAATATTGCCTTGGCAATGTGAGGGCGTGTTCAGAGCATTTCCCAACCACATTGTTTGTTTGAGCAATGCGCATTAAGTTGGACTTGAAGCAAGGTCTTGCCAAGTGCACAACTCGTATCCTCCAAACCTTAAGTGAATCAAAACAGTCTTACCCGACAGCTTGAAAAATCTAGCAGAAAACGTCATTTGAAGCAGTCCAAACTCAGTCAATCATGAATATTTTCAAATTCACGTAATTTGATAGGTAGGGGAATGTTAGTATGTGTCGTTTCGCTTCACAACTCACCGATTGTCAACAATCGTGTCTTCATACGTCTATTGTGGTCCAGCATATGGGGATCACCAATGGGGCTCATATCAGTTGCAATTATTGTCGTCTCTGACTCCTCTCGTTATTACTTAGCCCAATGTAACGAAAGACTCACTCAATACGCAATTAAGAACATCCCGTCAATAACGATTACCCGTTGTATTTGCTATATCGGCTTTCAGGACATCAATACTTCAAAAATACTGGGCACTCAGCTTCAAATTCCTATCCGCTTTTATATCCCTAGGGACGATACGGACCCGTTTCCATTCTCAAATTCGTGGTTGTTCCTTAACATTTCGGAGCAAACCCAGCGCCAAACAGTACATATGATATTTCATGTATTACGCACATTGTAGAGAATTCTATTCCACTCCCCTTTGAATGTTATTTGCCACCTCGCCTTAAGGGATTATCACTGAAATTACAAACAGTCAACAAATGATTTTATAAGCACTGACCTCCGACCCAGGAGATTCAACTATATACACATGAAAAAATCGTCGGACAACAACACTAAGTTTATTGGGATGTTTGTGATAAAAAAAATAATTTTCCTCCAGTTTTATTTCGCAAAAAGGGAACGTTACAAACAATACATGTTGACTGTCATCCCTGGTGCGGATGTGATATTCCAGTAGAACTGTGCGATTGTCGTATGACAATTGTCCAGGAATAGTTAGAAGAGCGTAATCAAGATTTACTTTTAAGTACCTCCTTAATCTCTTAAATCCGCAGATCTAAATCCAATCAACCACCTCTGGCATCATCTCGACATCATGTTCGATCTTTCACCTTACAGCATCTTACTGACTTTCTAGCGCCGTATTAGATACTGGTCATAATTATGTGGTTTGGCTGTTTGTATGTGTTTCTCGGATCATTTCAATTCCTAGCTTTTCTAAACTGGAGTTCCAAGCAACTTTTCAACTGAAACAGCCCTTCATATCTTGAATACATAAATACACAAAAAAATTCCACCAAACCCATTTAAACCGCAAACCTTCAAAACGCCTACTTAGCATAAAGACACACATAAACACACACAGTTTCAAACTTCCTCCAACTCTAAACAACCCGCATATATGTTTCCAGTATAACACTAAGAACCAAAATCCAATGCATATGTAAGCACATCCAAACCAAAAACAATCTCTTCCCTTCAAACCCCCTTTTCATTAATCTTATCATTCCATTCCATCTTTCGTGGTTTTGACGCAGCTTGAAGACGAAACCTCAGATGTTTATCTGACTTGAATATAGATGACAAACAAATGGCGCGTGCCCAAAAAAAAGAGATCCATTCCAGAAACGAAAAAGCTAATAAATACTTCATATTCACACTGTTAAAGCAAACTTGTAATCAAAATAAACCCCCTTACCCCAAAAAGAAAAACCCTGAGCAAAGCCTGTTTTTTCCTTTAAAATTAAACTTCCACCATTAACTCAGGCTATCTCTTGTAATCCTACAGCTCCCTTTTTAAGACCGCCATTTGCGTCTCCCTTACTCCTTTATATTTCAATGTTTTAAAAAAAGAGCCCCCCCCAGAAAACTTTCCCCCTTTTTTACGATCTATTCCTTCTCCTATTTACATTCTCGTTTCACTTCTCCAATGGTGATAATGGCGAATCGCTTTCTTCCTCAGGACGCCAACCTTTACACTTTTAATCTTCATAAAAAATTTTTAAAACTGATTCCTCTCCTCGCCCATGCTGCTCTCAACTTTCTTCAAACAACTTCTTTCATTCTCTTCTCCCTTATCTTTATCTTCGTCTTCCTTCATTTATCAACCCCTTTACATTGCATCTAAAAACTTAATCCCATCAAACAAACTTCCTTGGGTATTTTTGAGACTAAAAATAGAATCTCAACACTGGTTAACATAAACGCACTGGCCATGAATTAGAGACATGTTTGAAGTATATGTAAATTTAAATCAAGAAGAAACTTGATCAGCATCAGGAAAAAGAAGTAACTTACTAACTTATCACTGCTGGGGCCACGACTGAAACAACGAAGCAGCTGACTAGTTCTCTAAAGGTGCGATAAGCAGAATATTCAATCTTGGAAAAATGATCCATTGTCTTTGTCCAAAAATGGTAACTGTTTGATCTTAAGCAAGGCTGTTCACGACTCACATCTGTTTAAACCAAGCGCTGGGAATATAAGCGGATCCAAATGTGCAGTCGCATGCCTATGCTAAAATAAAACCCTGATTTCTAAAGAGAACAAGAAACTTCGTCTACACTGGATACATGAACACTGGAAGAAGGTTATATGGTCTAATAAATCACGATACACGTCGTTTTGAACAGTAGGCAGACGATTTTACGGGAGCCCGATGAAACAATGGATCTAGCATGCTTATGAAGACAAGTCACTGTTCTTGTGGTAGTCTCATGGTATGCAGCTGATTTTGCTGGTATTAGTCCTCTGATAATCATAGATGATCAGATGCGTTCTAGGGACTACCTAAATCTTGTGGCCACCTAAATCTAATACGTAATGTTCCTTCTTTATAGCCAACAATCCTAATCTTCATCGCGCGCAATGGTTGAGCAAGCATGAACGTGACTTCCCTGACTACTAAATAAAGTCACGTAGTTTAATATTCAGTTAGCATGGATTAAACAAATTTGTGGATCTTTTTATGTCAATTTTTTCCAGTGGTCCAGCAATTTTTTTGCCTAGATTCTGCAGTGATGCGGAGAGAATGAAACCTCTCCGTATGCCCCTTTCCAATATATCCCAAAGACTTTCTATAGGTTGAGATCCAGACCTTGTGGAGGCAATGTGTTGAAATGACCGATCATGAGACAAGAATTAGGAAATTACAATTCGAGCTCGGTGAATCCTGGATTTGTCAACGTGGCATATTCCAGTGTAATCAAATACAACCTGGGCATCCTGTTTATTCAGATACTCGACTGACATCATTTATTTGCTGCGTAACATAGCAGAACTCAGACCATACCAACAGAAGCAACCCTTAATCATCACACAGCCTCAACAGGCTCAATCTCTTTGCAATTCTCTGCTTGGAATAGGCCAACAATTTGTCCCTTCTGAAAGTCAGTAACATCTTTTCTGCGACCAAGTGCTACGTCCATAGACATCTTTCCTCGAAACAAATGAAGTGATAAACTAATGCAGAACAAATTCGTACATGACTGTAGTAGTAATATTTGCAGTATTTACATATTGAATATTCAACGGACACTTTTTCTAGCCAGACAATGTATAAAGAAAACTTGGAACATGTTAGAACGACATATCCGACGGGAAAAAACTTTTTCAACAAATCTCCTTTGGTAAACACCCGGTCTTCCATTGACTTACAAGTGCTTCAAATATTATGTCAACGCGCATACATAGTCTAAGTCTTTGGCCAGTGTACGTATGTTCAATTTGTCTTGACAATTCTGCACCGTCAACATTGTTTCAACTGCATGGGATTGGATCATTCTTATACTAAAATGATAATGGTCTTTTTTTAAAGCAAGTTATGTTCAAGAATGGCTTGGGAATACACCATTTGAAGAAATGGACTTGTCTCAGGATTCCCGATATAAAACCACTGACCACCTCTAGGATGAAGTTTCCTACCAATATCTGACGGAAAGTGTACCTCAGAGATTAAAGGTCTTAAGGAAAGCAAAGAGAGGTTGCAGTGCAAAAGTACAGATTTTAAAGCTCCTCTTATACAATGAAGAAATCAGTATAGAACTTTAAAGTAATTTTTAAAAATAAAACTATTTTAATAACTTTCCAAAATCTTCTTTCTTACTTGTCAATCCCATAGACCTAACCCTCCTAAATAAATTTCCCTTTCATATAACTTCACTTCATTACCAAGACGCCGCTCACTTTTTTCATAAAAACCAACCTTGCGACCATCTTCATTCAGAGCACGAGTGAGAAAATAATCGTCAGAAGAACCATTTCCCATCCCTCCAGCAAAACTTAAGTAAATTCGCGCCCCCTATATGAGAAAAAAAGGAGAAGCAGAGACGGGGGGATAAAAGATGAAATGAAGGAGTTGGGGGTTAAGAAGCCGTAGCGAGTGGATGATAGAAAGAGGAGCGTGAAATACAGCTTGTGATAATCCACCTTCAGAAGCCAAAATCACAATAGAGCTATAAAAATGCTAAAGAAAAGAAAGCTCCTTCGAGGACCCCACCGAGTCGCTCTTTCTTATCTCCCCGTGTTGCTTTGGAATTAACGATCGCGACTCCCATCTGGTCAGAGAGCGATGGCATAAAAAGGGTTCATGGGAGGATTAGGTATTTTTCCATGTGTGCTTCTTCACTTATTTATATTTATATACATCTTTATATTCTTTATAAAACCCCCAAGTACAAGGGCCCTCTTTCTATCTCTTCTTTTGCTCTTCGTGTCTTTTATGGCTATGTCAAACTGTGTTTACGACGCATCTTGCGGGGTCGCGCGATCTCTGACGTCGACTTGCGAGTCGAACTACAAATAACTGACATAAGATGGAGACAAAAATCGCACGACTTTTTTATTATTATTATTATTATTATTATTATTATTATTATTATTATTATTATTATTATTAAATTATCAGGAATGAAAAGCGCTACACCATGAACATCTTAACATATTGTGTTAGGCTTGCCTGAAGAGAATTTTGCTGGAATATAACGATAAAAACGGTGCCTCTCTTCGTAAATTCAGTGTCTCCAAATCAACCATTGCTAATGTGATTCATGAAAGAAAATCCCTGAAGTATAAAAGAAAAAATATATCCTGCCTTGAAAGATGCTCACAAGGTGAAACGGGTTGAATTTGAAAGAATGAACATGTCTCGATATCACAATGGCAAAAACTCATATTTAGTGATGAAAAAATTTCAACTTAGATGGTCCAAACGGTTGGCAGTTTTACTGGCATGATTTGAGAAGAGATGAACGCCTGTTTTTTAAACGCCAGTGTAATGGTGTTGGAATCTTTTGGATTGTACTCAAACCTATGCATGATTAGTGAAAGGATGGCAGTAGGCAAGTATCAGGAAATGTTAGAAGACTTTCTGTTGCCTTTTGCTGAAAAATGGGAAGAGCTTACTTTGTATTCCAACAGAATAATGCCCCCCATACACACTGCAAACAGCACCTATGAGTGGTTCCTGCAAAACGGAGTTCCAGTGATGGACTGGCCAGCTCTTATCACCCGATTATCCTATGGAAAACGTATGGTCACCGCTAGCTCGTGCTGTTTATGCTGGCGGATACCTGTACTCAATGTGCAAGCCTTAAAGACTGTCATTGTTGAAGAATGGGACAATATGATACAGGGTGTCCTAAAAGGTCGTTTACAAATTTTACGTGCTGCTTTGTCAGACCATGACGAATAAGTTTTACATACGAAGTTGTGCCCGAAAATCAAACCGTGGGGTACTACAGCAGCGTGACCAACACGCAAAAACGTTAGCATTACTTTATTAACAAAAACAAACTTAAGAATCATGGTTACAAAAATAAACGTAATGCATATCGACCAATTCTTCATTACTGAACCGATGCATCCTGCTCCTACAAGGTCCTCGTCTGGAATGATCCCGCTTTCCGATCTCTAATACCCGCGAACATGGTCATGGACACAACTTCCTATGTAAAACTTGTTCATCTTATAACTGGACACAACTTATAATCTTATATCTTTAATTTTTAGGAAAATTAAGTCCAACGTTACTCCTGAAATCTAATCTGCAATGCCGTTGATGATTATTTTTCCCCTTTGGATGTTAAATAAATATTGGATTTATTATGAAATTTAAGTTAGCAGTGAATTTTCCTTCCCTTTTCTATTTGTTATTGCGATATGTTTGAAGAAGTTGTTTTTTCAGTTAAATTATTATCTTCTGTTTGAGTTAAATTTCATCAGTTAATTTGTTGATTTAAGGGCAAGGATGATTCCCGACTTGCGAGTCGAGCCCTGCTCTGCCGATTGAGCTGCTTGGTGGCTTCTTGGAAGTCCAATTGGATATCATGTAACAGCATGGCGATTCATATCCGCGATACCTAAATTGGTAAGAGCAGTGTCAGCGATAAGCTTGGTCCATGGTTCGTGTCCAGGTCGCGAAATTTTTCCTTCCCTTTTCTATTTATTATTCTTACAAAACTAGTTGCGTTGGTGTATCAAAAGTTCTGCAACATATTAAAAGTGTGACAAAAGTTCTGCAACAGCCCATTGAAGCTTTGTACAAATATGGTAGATTCTCGAAATGTCTTCCATTTCTGAACATAGGCTGAAAGATCAGTTTTGTTCCTTATTCTACAAGAAACCATCCACTGAAGTTTCTCGAAAAATACAGGACTCTCGATATTCCTTGTTGCATTGAAGTAAATAAAGACAAGTAACTCGCGACTACATGCACGACTTTTTAATGAAAATCGTAAAAGTATCTATTAAATGAAAAGTAATTATGGTTGCCCCTGTCCCTCTACCTGCGATCTATCTACATATCCAAGAGAAAATTATACATATTATAGAAAGTGCGGTTCGCTTAGAGAGCTTCAATTGCTTTAGACGCTGCATAGATCATAGTATACTTTATACTCAAGATATATCAAATAACTTCAGTGTTCTCTCATTTTCAAAACATTGAAACGAGGATCCTCTTTAATCCATCTATCTCTCTGTCTTTGCGCATCATGCCTGTGCTGCTCTAACGTGTGTCAGGGTGTGCGCGCCCAGTGTACATACAACCAAAATGAGAACGATAATTTCCCACTTACTTCCCCTCTAAACTTCCATCAGGGGCCAGGGGCTGTCAGTTGAAGGTTCGCGTGTTCGAGAGTAGAAAGCCCTCCCTTCGAAGGGGGGTTCGTGTTTAATGGAACTCCACGCCAGTCCCATTTTGTTGAAAAGACCCTTGAAAATGGCACGCGTTCCAAGGGATAAATCTAGTGCAACTGGACACTGGTGGAACTCTCTGGTCGGACAACAAGATGACACGACCGAGATGGAATGGCGAGGTCACGCGCCTGTTTCGGTGGGGCGACACCGGTATCACGTCATAAACGAATGTTTGTTTCTGAGCACCAAAGCCAAACCATATTAATCCTATCATCCTGAAAAAAAATTGTTTTTTAAATAAATTTCTAAGGACTTACTAAAAAGGGATCCACATTGTAAATATTCATCGTCCAATAATAACAATGTCCAGGTTACTCAGCTCATTATATTCTTAAACAATCCAACATCGTTAAAGCAAGAAGACCCCAAGCTTTCGGTTGCCATTATGAAATTGACCATCCACCGTTGCCATAGGAACGGCAGGCGCTCCCTCCAGAGCGATGATGGATGGCTTCAATGGCTATTTCGCCAAGGAGAAGCTTCAAAAACTTTATTTTTTATACAACTTGCTCTTGGAGGGCATTTAGCTAACCCCTCTAAGGGGAATTCTCTACTTCAAATTGTAATGTTTTTTTATAGTTCCAGAGCTAAGCACAGCTTTGGGTCGCTGGGCGCTCCTTTAGTTCATTAGAAATTTTCAAAATTCCAAGTCATTGTGTAATATTAATACACAATTCATAACTAGAAACGGAAGACTCCATCCTATCGTCTTTATTGCAAAGATTAAACTTACTTCATTGAAAGTAATGCCTGCTGGTTATTACCTCGGAAGTGTGATGCTATATATCACGAAAACTTAATTACTTCTTCATAGATTACATATTTACATAGACAAGCCGGGTAGATTAGGTTAAGATAGGTTCACATGGTAACCTTAAACAAAAGGTTAAGATAAAAACCGAAAGGAAAGATTGGATCAGGGACTATGAATATCTAGCTCGTCGCAAGTAAGGAGTGGGAAAGGGGGATGAGGGTAGTGTTTCGAAATCTCATGTAGACAGTGAATTTTCTCTTTATTTTAAAGTTATGTTAGACGGGCTTGTATCCAAAAATAACAGAAAAAGGAAAATAAAAATCAATATTTCGGAAAAATCATATATTTTGAAAAAGAATTTTTTTAAAGAAAAATTTTATTGCCAGATTAGTTGCATTTGTCACCGACAGATGGGGATGTAGTAGGCCGCCCCATCTCAAACGGTACGAGACTGCGAACAATGATCAATCTGAATGGCCACCAAAGTTTCTCCAAGACTTTACACCTTTTAAAGTTTGGTTGTGGGACTATTGGTGTTACAGGTATACAGAGGTCAGCCGACGTCAATGAATTATATTAAAGGTAGATGCCGAATCCTATTTTTAAGGCCTCTGCACATTGGCGTTTTTTGTCGCAGCGACTCGCCTAAACAAAAGAGGGGGACAGGGTTAGGAACAAAGAGGAGGGAAGGGGGTTGAATAAATGGCTGTATATTTCCGAGTTACACAGTCAAAATTGTAACAAGTGCTAGTTAGTACTCACAAGTGAGCACGTATTATGATGTTGAATGAATATCTCGGAAACTTCTTGTTGGAATTCGATCAAATTTTAACGTATACACAGTCTCATGTACCCTGTTATTCCCCCAAATTTCATTAATCTGAGTTATTAACTTGTTGATCTTGGTGGCGGCATTTTTATTTCTGTTCATATCTCAGTTATCGTTCAAATTCGGACCCATGTTCATATGAACTTTTTTTGCTTAGAATCACCCATACTAACTCCCCTGGAAGTTTGTACAATGAATTCTGAGACAACCTGTATTAGGAATGGTAAAGCGATAATGTTTACGCAAAGTATTGAAACAATTTTATATGGGTATTTTCTAAACCAGGTTCTGAAAACCATATTAAAATCCATACAAATATTATAAATGTGAAAGTGTGTTTGTTTGTTTGTTCTTCTTTCACGTCGATACGAAGCGACGGATTGATGTGGTTTTCTGTATGGTGATAGTCGGAGGGCTCGAGAGCGACATAGGCTGCGGGAAAACACCGCTTTCCTAAATCCTTTTGAAATTCCCTGCTTTTGCTTTGTAACTCCCTCAACAGATGGCGCGGGCGAACGAAACCGCGGTAACAACTAGTAGAGTAATGCTAGTAAAAAGATGTTTTCATTTACCGATACGCCGAATTTGTGATACGGCCTGACTAACCTCTTCAAGTGCTCACTAGAGTTTGGTCCTGTATATTACTTTTTCTCTCAAGTTGTTACCTGTTTGCAATGAGAGTTGAATTTTACACTCTTCTAAATTAAGGTGCTTTTCCGCCTTAAGTGCGCATTTCCTAATTTTCTGAAAATGAGAATCTAATTAGAATGCACTCTCTAATATCTAGACGTCTCCATTCCTTGATACGCTCTCATAGTCTATTGAATCAATGTATACGTAAAATAAATTTTTCTTCTTTTCTATCCTAAGTTAACAAACAGCCATTCTCGTGATTTAAGCAATTTTCAAACCGTATATGTAGTTGCGATCTTCTCATGTTGTTGATAAAGTTGTTGTTTCCTGATAGTTTCTTTCAATCTAACTTAACCTCCCCATAAACCTCGATCGTCATTGATCTGACATTGCTCGTCACTTTGAACGAAAGCGACAATAACGCACCTTGCGGAAAGCGATCAACCTAAGATCTAATCGCAGATAAAAATAATGGTTATCCAGAAACGCTCCACTTTCAACTTTATAATTTCTTTCTCAATAACGAACAGTTGTTTCTAACAAGAGTCCTTCACGGACGCCATTTTAATGTATTACTACAGCAGCGCCATCTGCATGTATTCGGAATGCCGCACAATTCAAAACCGGACAACTTCAAATTTGCCGCACACAAAATTTCATTTTTCTCCCGGGCTGAGAGGAGAAAATATGAGGTATTTTGAGCAACCCTCGTGTAAAGCGCTTCAATCTCGATTAGCTTTACCTTTCATCCACTTCTCAATATTAGCACACAATTTCCATTTTCTTTCATTTTTATTATTCAATTAATACACACATGCCGTCTCTGATGCCATCTTATTAAAAACTTATTGGTCCTTCCGTCTCCTATCGATTTGTTTTCTCTTGGAGGAAAAATTTTATGGGGAAATCGGTTAAAAGCACTAAGAGGGAAATTGAATTAAGGGGGGTCCTTACTCGTAAAAGTCAATTTAGTAAATGTAAGCTTTCTTTCGTGTGGAACGACTTTATTATATAATATCAGAGCAATAAGAATACTCGTGTAGGATCTACGTTTCATAGGAACGTTTCTTATGTATGTCTATTTATATACATAAAGTATAACTAAAGTCTTTCCCTTCTCTCTTTACCTTTTCATTTCTCTTATGGGATTCCATTCCGCTCCACCCTGGCAACTCCTCAATGTCAACTAGCAACGAATTCTTTCATTAAATGAAAAGTTATTTTGAAAGAGAAAAAAATACAATTGGAAAAAGATGCTCATTTCAAAAAGGTTTTATTTTCAAAAGGACCCTTGTGGAAAAATTAATAAAAATAAAATAAAAAGGAA
>JAHWFO010013591.1:2302703-2315812 GCA_023313115.1 Rhysida immarginata
TTCCTTTTTATTTTATTTTTATTAATTTTTCCACAAGGGTCCTTTTGCATCCAGTTTTAAAAATGGGGAATTTTTTTCCAAGAACCATAAATGAAAATAAACGAAATTTTATTGAATGTTTTTTTTTGTGAAATATTTCTGATCATTATTCTTGAGACGCATTTTTCCGTCTCTCTCTTTTTTTGTCTAAAAACTCCCAATTGTTGAAACAATTTTTGACAGTAGTTTTTGTGCAACAATTTCTTATCTTCAATGTTTCCCCTCTTAGAAGAAACGAGCAAATTCTGACGTCACAAACTGCTCCCACAAACAAAACTCCATAGACATGTAAGAATATCTGTTGTGGACACCGCATATACACATTTTTGGCCCAATTGACTGCAATCAAAAGAAGATGTGCACAACTAGATGTTACAGCAGTCCTAAATACAAAATTTCAACATTCTACGGCTATTCGTTTTTGAGTTATGCGAGATACATACATATAGACGGCACGCTGAAACTAGTCAAAATGGGTATTTCAGTTGAAAGCTGTAAACCGAAATTTTTCGCGATTACAGTACTTCCTTTACTTCGTACAATAAAAGTGATCTCGCGATAAACGGTCTAAGTGTCCTTAATCCGGAAAGTCTACGAAATCGATGCTACAAGACCGATAACCTTCTACCAAATTAAGATAAACAATACAAAACAATGGAGACAAAACTAAGAAGAGTCCATTAGATCCTAAAATCGTGATATCGAGGGTCTACTTTATTATGGACAAGAAGTGGAATTCTTTCCTTTCGCTGTTTATTTCATCCACTGCAAGTTAACCTTACTAATCTGGAACCAGAGTGGAGCCATTTGCTTTGTAATAAACCAAGAAAAAGATTTGTATTTCCTCTAAATCTCAATGAAGTTTAAAAACTTCTAATATTTGTTGACCTTCCTTCCATGTCCCAGGGTCCTTTTTTTCTTCTTTCCCTTATTTTTTTATTATATCCTTTCCAATATCCTTAGGTTGAATTTTCCTTCCCTATCCCCCTCCGCTTACTCTCCTACTCTCTTTCCTTCACAGCTGCGCAAAGGAAATGAATTTCCACCAATCGCATTAGCTGTCAGACTGTTGGACCGAGTTTCTGTGAAAAACAATTTAATAACACGAAGAAGTTCCTCTCTCTCTCTCTATGTGTGTATGTGTCTGTGTGCGCGTGTGATGCTCCTAGACGTTCGTCCTCCTGCTTATTTGCCTTCAGCGCAAGATTTCGAGAGAACCAAGAAGAGGAAGAGTATACGTAAAAAAAAAATATAAAGAAGAAGAGAACTGTGAAGAAGAGAAAAAGAATTGAAAAACGTGCTCAGAGATTTTAAGTGATGAAATAACTTATTTGTTTTATTTAAACGAATCATGACTGTCGAACATCCGCTGATTCACTTCGCCCTCTCCATTCCCATGTACCTTCTGCCAAATGACGAGTAAAGCGAAAGAAGCGGATTTGCGCCAGGACAATACAAACAAACCATAAAAAAAAAAAAAAAAATCGTAAAAATATTTTTTATATATTAATTATACCGAATTTAATACATAATATTACATAATAAGCTTCCATTATAGAATATACTATATACAATAATAACAATATTAATACACTGCAACAGTTTTGATATGACCATCGTTAGATCTGAAAACTCCGATCGATTTTGTAACAACTGCCCAAATCACATGAAATAATATCAAATTTAACTAGTGATATTATGGATTTTCAATTTTAAATTCTTTCTTTACACAAGATGCTCGTGGTCCCTGGTTCGAATCCAGGTCGAGGAAATCCAGGAATATCTTTTTTCCCTATTCGTTTTTTTCATTTTAATACATGTTTCTTATGTTGGAACATTATAAAGTAATTAAAGAATATTGCAGTTAAAGTAATAAATGAATTGAGAGAAGCTAATGGTTGTGTTCTTAAATGTTTACGAGCGTTCAAGATGATGACACTTACCACTGTTGCCATTTCTTACAATAACTCGTTAACAATTAAATTTATACGTTGGCTTAGATTAGGCCAGGTTATGTAGGTTGGATTAGGAATAACGAAAGAGTAAAGAGAGAGAAACGAGAGAAAGTTTGGAGGCATGTGTTAAAACATAACAAAAGAGAAGTTTCCTCTTTCTACCTAACATAACCATGATATTAAAACGGAAAATCTCTTTAAACTAGGCGAAGTTTTTAACAAACTTTGGGGGCATTTTAACCCCTATTAATTTACGATTTCAATATTTTCGAAAAGGAACTTTTTGCTTATTTTGGGACGTAGAATCAGGAATGGTCTATGAAGATTTATTACATGCAGTACCCGAGATATTTAAATTATTGATGAAAATAGGAAAGAAAAATATCCAATATATTTTTTCATCAGTATATGATCAGCCAAAGCCATGGATACTATCAACAGAAGATAACAGAAGAAGATAAACACTAATCCACGAGCAATGAAATACAGCCTTGGCCAAAAGTATTTGCCCCCCCCCCCTAAATTGTTAGAAATAGCCTACATCAAGAATGACATTATAAATATGCACGAACAATTCACGACGTATTCAGAGGAGTAAATTTGAATTTTGCTAGTTAAGTATTTACTTCACTGCAGACACTAACGGTGGACACTGCTTAATCAATCTGCAACTTATAGTTGTTAAGCATAATATTACCTCTTTAAAAAATGTCGAAAACACGCGAATTGGTGTTAGTTGAACGTTTGAAAATACAATTACTTTCTGAAGAAGGAAAAAAAAAAGCACAAATCGCAAAAACAATGCAATGTCCTCACAGTACGGTGAGATACACCATAAATCTTTACAGGAAGACTAAAGTCAAGCAAAATCAAAAGGAAGTGGAAGAAAATGCATCACAAGTGCGAGAGAAGACCGGCAGTTTAAGAAATCGAAAGAAGACTTCCACTGAGCTGACTGCTGACTTATTCGGAAACGCTGAGAAAAAAAAATTCTGGCAGAGCAGTAAGGAGAAGGCTTCAAAATGCTGGGCTCAAAAACTGCAAAAAGCTAGGAAGAAATCCTGGCTGTCAGATAAGAATAAAAAGAAGCGCTTGCAGTGGTGTCTGGAACATAACATTTCACTGAGGAGGCTTGATCAAATATCGTGTGGTCGGACGAGTGTAACTTCGAGGTATATTCATTTTACACATTCTACTTTATGTCAAGCATATTACAACAACAGAGGAACCAGTACAATTGTTAATGGTTCTCCTTCAAAAGTTTAATGATTTCTGTAATGATTTCAGTTATTTGGTACAGCGAGTGTAATCTATGTCAGACGTAGAGTGGGCGAGGAATACAAGCCAGAAAGTGCGGTGCCAACCATAAAACACGGAGGAGGTTGTATAATGGTGCGGGGTTGCATATCTGCACGTGGAGTGAGCGAAATTGTGGTGTGAAGAGTCGAATGAATTCCCAAAAATATATCCAAGAACTGTAAACTGCATTAAAACAGTCTTTTAATGAAATGTTTGGTGGCATCAACATGGATAGCGTCCATTTCCAGCAACACAACGCACCATGTCAAGTCGCGAGGGACAATGAAGTCGTTCTCAGATAATGGGGTAGAACTACTGGATTGGCCTCCACAGTCTCCGGACCTCAACCCCATTGAACATCTCTGATCAATACTGAAGCGCAACATTAGGAAACACTGTATAACATCAAAGGAATCACTAAAAATGTTTTGATTCAGGAGTGGCAGGCTATTACTCCACGAGCGTCGACTGTATCGAGAAGAGTAATTGCTCTTGTTAAAGCAAAAGGTTTATCTACAAATATTGAGTTGATAAATGTTCTCATTTTCATCAACTGGTATTGTTTATTTAACCTGATTGTAAGAAGCTGTAAAATTATGGACATTTCACATGGGTGGCAATACTTTTGGCCAAGGCTGTATAAGAATGAATTAAAGAATATGAAAATTGTCTACCCAGAGGTTGAACCCTATGGAGATGAATTTGCTTGACCCAGCCACTATGTTGCATAATGATATTAATAAGTCAAATCCCGTCTTCACGCTATATGAATTGTCGTTATTAGAAAAAAGGCCTAAAATTTGACTTTTCAGATTTCAAAGAGGATCTAACGTCTTCTATTTATTCTCAAAAGTCACAGTCGAACTGTTTCCTTCAAAACCACTGAAGAACTGCCCTTTTTCAGCCTCCACACTTTCGGATTCCTCTAACAAGGGAAGTACACGAAGAAAATGTAAAAATATAGATCCTAATGAATAAGCTGTTTGTAAACTGTCTTAAACACCAATTCTATGGTTCTAAGAATGTCAACAACAAAAAAATCTTTATAAATCTATCGATGGTTTGCGGAAAAAAAGATGCTTTATTTATTAAAGAACAATAAATACAACTATCTATGGTCCGACCAACCGCAACTTTGGCTTAACTCCTATTGGTCAGGTAGAAACTATTCTTGAGACTGTAGCGAAACCGCATTTTCAGCCATCTTGGGAACATCGCATTCACAGGGTTTTTCGCTAGCTTTTTTTCTTCTTATTTAAGCCAATAAAAAGTCATCTATCAAATGACGTCAGCAGTATCACATATTGCGCGTTCATAATTTTGTTTGGAAAGCATTGGTTGGCTTCAACTAATGGCAATTAGACCAAAGCTGGGGTTTTCGCACTATAGTCATTATTAATTAGTCTGATTACGTCCAAAATTTGTACCTTCTTGATGAAGTCTCGTACGAAAAATTGACCAAGAACCCTTTGCCTAACCTTCAATAACACTCCAAACTACCGACTGATACCTAGCAACCCAATTTTATTTTGTTTCTATTGTCACCCTGAAATCTATAAAACAGGTAGCAAATGGTGACAAATAGTAGACTGCATTGCTTTCCCTATCCATAAGTTAGACAAATTACTACTAAAAACATTTTCGCGCTTTTAAACTTATCAGGTTCTGATTTCAATGCTAAAAACAGTACTGAACTTTGTACAAAAGTTAGGTGATTACCGTATCTCAAGCGATGACTTTTTTTTATTCTCCTTTGATATATAGACTTTTCCCATTCGCTCCACAGGGGTGCGAAAGAGCAATCTTGAAGGTGCGATAAGTGAAAAAATTGAATATCTTCTTTTAATTTTTAATTTCTTACCTTAAAACACCAACAGTCGATTTATACCATAAAATATACGAATACCTATTAGGGGGTACGAAGGTTCATTCATAAACTTTTAGCGGTGCGAAATGCAAAAAAGGTTGGGAAACTCTTCACTAAAAGATGTGCTATCCTACTGTCACGGAAATCAAACACCAGCTCGATTTCCCACGTCGCTCGTGCTGGATTTCCGACCCGCGTTTTCTACAACACCGGGAGGCGGGCGGAGCTCCAGGCGACGCGTCATCAGCGTGAACAGCATCATCACGCCTGCTCCAATGACAAACGAGAGCGGCAACGAGAGCCAAACTCGAAACGATCATCGACGGGAGAAGGGAGACAGGAGCCAGCTTCGGACGATGAAGGTTGGATGCCTAAGAGCGGAACCGAGCAGCAGCACCAGCTATGTGTGATTTCGACGGCGACGGAGTCGGTCTCCCGAAACACGAGCCGTACGAAACCCCGACTGAACGAGCCAGCGGAGAACGAGACGACGGCCGAGCCATGCTGTAAAGCACCGAAGGGGGCGAATTCTGGCGTTCTCCATGCAGCAACCAGTGACGGTAGTCAGGAGCCTGGAGTGCACGACATTGGAGCAGTATTCCCGAACGAACCGGTGCCAGCTGAAGTTCCGACCTTCCCTGTTGCTGTGAGTACAGAGTTTTCATTATACGGTAGCGCTCACCATTGCAGGGGCGTGTTCCAGAGCTTAGCTCGAAGAGAACTTTGCGCGGGCGTATTTCTTGGCTACGCACGTTTGAATACGCTTTTCTGTGGTTCAAGCTAAATCTAGCAGCCCGTGGATGACGCTGCAATGTAATGCCGTTCATCATTAGGAAGAGACGAGGCAAATCTTCCTTGGTTACGAACGTCCCTAAATTTGTATAGAATAAATAAGTGGAAAGGGGAGTGAATTCTTTTGCTTATCAGTATTTATTCTTTATATTTAGAGCGTAAAGGAAAGCGGTCATGTACCTAATTTGGACACCTCGTTTTGTTATTCATTAAAATATAAGACTCTTGACTGTGACATTCTAGTAAGGCTTTCCCGCTCTTCGCATTTAGTGACGTTTTCCAATGTGTAATTTTCAAGTTTGTGATATAAGCTAGAAATCTTTGAAAATTCATTGGTGTGTAAATCTATGTGATTAACCGTTCTGAATTACTCTTTTATGTGACTTTTAACATAACCAACCGGACTGGACTTAAGAATAATTATTGTAAAAAAAAAAAGGACTATGTAGCATTAGCTTTAATCGATGAAATAATTCTATGCCAATAAGAATTAGTTGTGTTTCGTTTTCCCATTGCAGGGATAATTCATAAGTGTGCTCCCAGCTTGAGTCTAAGAAATGGTTGTTAATTAATTTTCGTCATGAGAGATTTGTTTTAAGTGTGTTACGATAATGTCTATCTTTGCTTTTTGAATCCTGGTTAGGCAATAGCGATAAGATATTTATTTGTATTTTTTTATTCATAAGTACGCCATGTTTTTCTATAAATTTTAGTTAAGCATTTGCTGAAATTGAAGATTTATTAGTTTCAATTATCCAATTGTCCTTTTTAAAAAAAGAGAAAAAAAGGTTTAAAGATTGCAAAATATACGTTATTCATTCCTGTTTGTATGATAATTAGCATATGGTAAAATAGGTGTTTGATTTTTACACGTGGGTTGCTTTTAAGTTAAGAGGTCTTTTTATTAGCCAAGCCCAGTGTATTATTGTAGTAATTTGTTATTTGCTTTATAGTTATCCTAAGTTTTATCTGTGTTCATTAAAAATTATATTTTTCATTTATCCGCCCGCTTTCACGTAATCCTTTATTTTCCACTGCGCCATTCTGTAAATTTACCATACCCATTGGTTTACACGTGACACCTACCTTCTCAATATATATTCTCTTCTGCTGTATCTATAAGCGCTACTGGTAATGTAATCTCTCCAGACCATATTGAAACCATTTTATTGGAGTGCATGTCAGAGTTGTACTGATCCGTCTTGTGTGGCCCACTTGGGTAGGTGTTATAGGAATGGAAGTTTGAGAAGTCCATCTGGTCAATATAGTGCTTAGGTATGTGAAGAAGTAAAATTAGGTATGCAGTTTCCTCTAGACGATGAAATTTCAATAAAATTATCCCCAGAGTGATCAAAGTTGTTGGGGTAGCGGTCAGTTGGTCTTTAGAAACTAGTAATGTTTTTAAATGGCATGCGATATGTCATTCGATCGGAAATGACGAGAAACGAAAAATCTTTTCCGTTTCATAAATGCTGTGTTCGAGAAAATAAATTTTTTAAAATAAAAATAGGGCTTATCCTCACTTAAGCTATGTAAGGGGGGGGGTGTTGGTAGTGAATTTCGAACATTTTTAAAAAAACAATTTATAAGGGTCATGTGACTCATATCACTAATATTTCAATTTCAAACTACACGTTTCAAAGGCTACGCACAACGAGCCCTTGGGGGGGGGGGGAAAAAGTACCCATATTCATGCGTGAATAAATATTAGCTCAACTTTACATAAAACATGGCGGGGGGAGTCCTCGTTAAGATTTGCTTTTACCCCGAGTGCTTAAGCTTTGGCCCCTACGCCTAACCCGGGGAATGCTGGGAATGCTCCCGACAAGACGCTCGACCACCTCCGCCCAACTATTACTCCTGAAGCCCCCGGAATGCAAAGGAGAGGAATTCGGCGGCGCGTAAGCAAGGGGGTAGAGAGAAAGAGAGAGAGAGAGAGAGAGAGAGCAAAGAGGATATAAGTGAAAACCAAAAAAATGGAGGAACCTCTTCCAGAGAAAACCTCTTCGTTTCCTCTTTCACCGCCAACCTACCTCCTCCTCCAAATCCCAAACCCGACACCTCCTCCATCCAACAATGCTTCCTCCACCCACATTCCGCGCCTTCTTCTCTCTAATGCAATCCTTTCTTCCGAAAAGCCCCTCAGCGACAGATGCACCTTTAACCATATTTTTTCGGCAACTCCTCTCTCCAGACCCCCACCCATCCTGCTTGATCGATACGCGAACGCAATCTGGGCAGCAGCTACAACAGCAGCAGCAGAGGCAGCGGGTTCCCAAGAGGAGAAAGAGGAGGGCTTACCGGACGCAGAGAAAAAAGAACGTCAGCAGCACAAAGTCATCAACAGGTCCAACAAAAGGAGGGGGCTGAACAAAATTATACCCCCCTCCCTATCTATTCATCTACCCATCTTTTCATTTCGCGAAGGAGATTCGTCTTTTATGGGAGAAAACGTCTTCTCTTTCGGGAAGTCGGCTCCAGTAGCGCCCAGCGCAAGACGACACCCAGTGACTTGGGAGAAAATATTCCGCTTCCGCCTCACTTGGCGTCTCGTTTCACTCAACTTTTCATTTAAGTAGGACGACATTATCCCTTTCCAAGGTGTATAAATGGAACCCACTCAAAGCGGCAAATCCTTCTTCCTGCGCTCCTCTTATAAATAAGTTTCCACCTTCGCACGCGCTTCAGCTCACAATCAAAACAACTTAAACAAAGGAATCCCAATATATTGATCAAACCTCTAACTTCTTTAAAATAACAATTCATAGAACTGCAAAGTATGCACGTATTCAATGCAGGAAAGCCCACTCATGTCCAATCAGAGGAAGCTTACATAAAAAATAAGTTTTTAGAGCAGAATTTATGAAACTTGCTATTTCAAGTAACAGCTGCTATCAGCTTTCAAAGAGGTGTAGTGAGAGGCTATCAGATCAGCACGTAAGCGTACTAAGGTCATACCTCGAACTTGTCATAGCTTTTGATAGGTCTTGGAGGCCCCACAAAGGGCACAGCTTCAACTAAAGATCCTCCCCACCATGCAGCAGACTATTATCAACATCGTAATAGTAGCTCCATGTTCGTTCCACACGCAATGGGCCAATGAATTAGAAACATCTGGTTAATATTTTATTAGGTTGGTTTATTAGAATTTTAGGCGTCGACTACTAAGGTCATTTTGCGCCTTTTACTCAAGTTATATCTGTACGCAGCCAGGGACAAACACAAACATCCATGCCCACGGCGGGATTCGAACCCACGACCAGGTGGACTCGAGAACTAGAAAGCCTACGCCCTAGCCCTCTCGGCCACCTGGCCTAATTTTTATTATACCTCTTTGGCTCGCATTACTGCATGTATGCCGATTGGCATAGATTCAATAAGGTAAATTGTTTGCAATACTTGTAAATCAATGGAAGACCAGGCGTTTGTCATACAGCCCATTAGTTCTCTTAGCAGGTTGTTTAAGTGAATCTTGCTATCGAATATATCACTCCAACATGTTGCAAACAGGTACTGCACTCTGAGGCGTGCAGGGTAAGTGAAGACAGTCATCTTCTACCAACTGGGCTACCAGGAATTTTTCCTCTCATTTTTCATCTATATTCAATTAATAAAGGCATGCTAAATCCATTGCTTCATGGGGCTCCCCCCAAACCCTCCACTACGGTCGCTACAAAACAACATGTTTCGTGATTGATCGGACCACATAACCAAATATTCCTGTCTTCAAGTGTCCAGTCACGACGTTCCAGACACCACAGTAGAAGAAAAAATCATGGAATTTCTTACAGGCACGCCATTGCCGATTTGGATTCACTTCAATTCCGGCGCATGGCTCTGCCAGATATGGGTCAGTTATAGCCTTGTCCTTAAAATTATTGGTCCTGTTTCTCCGTCCAAGGTTTCGCTCATGATGGATTGTCTTTGAGCCACAGTGCTCTTTTAGACACGAGGATAATTTACTTCAACGGTTGAATATCTGGAAATCGCACCTTTGTTCTTTCAATCATGATTCCAGCTAAACGAGCATCACAATGATTCGAAGTCCGTCAGGTCCTTTTTTCTCACGCTAATCAAGGTCTAATGGTAAGAGTCGCCCAATTTCTATCTAAGTAAATACACGTTTTACATAAGCTGAAATTTTTTTACCTATGTTTCACTCATGTTTCTAAATCATTGACCAGTGTGTGTGTAAGAAAGCGACTGGAGCATCATGATAGCTCGTTAGCAGCTCTATGGTTTAGCTCTCAAAGTTATTGAGCTCTGATCCTGTGATCACCAGCAAACAAAAGAAAACACAAAAAACGGAACATTGTGAACGGAAGCGATATTGACGGTAACAGAAGACATGAGGGCGAATACGTGGCGAGAAATTGAATACCGTCTATATGTTCACAGAGCTACGAAAGATGCACATGTTGAGGTGTACTAACGATGTGAAGAAAAACTTTTTGAGATGAAGATCATAATACAAAAAACCGTATGACATACGTTTCTTTTATTAATTTTCTTCATCAAATAGAGACTTCATGTTCACCGTGTATTGTATTTTTTGGCAACTTTGAAG
The DNA here is from genome assembly GCA_023313115.1 of Rhysida immarginata. Taxonomy (NCBI): domain Eukaryota; kingdom Metazoa; phylum Arthropoda; class Chilopoda; order Scolopendromorpha; family Scolopendridae; genus Rhysida; species Rhysida immarginata. The sequence continues at coordinate 2,313,223 of JAHWFO010013591.1, forward strand.
TCTTCTTGCCCCTGCACGCATTTTACGAAAATAAGTGACAGACTATGAATGCTTAGGACAATCATTCGTTTCCTGCATATATCGCAACCGTTTGGCGAACAGTTGATTGTCTAGCAGCAAGAAAATGCATCCTACGCTTTACTTACGAAGGCCCAAGTATAATATTGGCCATGTCAATCTCTGTACTGAATTAGAACGTCTAATGCGAGCAACGTCGGCTTCTTCTGATTACCATGAACAACTTTTCATAGAAGAAATGGCTTTCTATGCATCAGTATACATGTACAAGGCATCCTGATATGCTGGCAACAAGGCATCGCTTCTATTGGCGATTACTTTGCTTCTTGTTTTCTTTTCCTTCTCTTTCCAGTGAAAATAATAATAAACGCAAAGCTCTCCAACTTAAAAATCCCCCAAACTCTTTAATCAAGGCGAGACTCAAAACCCCGTTCGTATTCCGCTTGCGTGTTTCCTAGGATTCTGAGCGAAGTAACGGGAAAAAATGCTTTATTACTCAAAGTTCTCAGAGAGACCCGAAGGGGAGAAGAAGCTGAGAAGGCAAAGACCCGCAAATTCGACTCGCTTCCTAAAAACCCCCAAGAGGAGGCGCCTCGCCCTTGCACTCAACTTCGCCGCGCTAATTACAGCGGCCGCAAGAGCGCCTGAGTTGGAGTCGGGGCGCGTTGCTCGAAAACGACGTTGAACGCAAAACCCTCGACCGCAAAAACCCTTTTTTTTATTCTTGTACTGAAATAATTACCTTCAAACTGCCTCGGACTTAAGAAACGAAGAAAATGGAGGAGGAAAAGAAAAAAGAAGATAGTGGATTGGGATTTTTTTTTTCTCTGCCTAAGATATATATGTAAAGGGGAGCGGTGGTTATCCGCTAAGAGTGCGTGAAAAAACGCGACGAAGATTAAGATTCCCTTTTAGAGGCTTAATGCGCTTGTGAATAGAAGAGAACGACTAAACCCCGTACTAAATTATTCTTCTTTCCAGGTTTAAATTTTCATCGAGAGTAGAGAAAAACTCTAGACAGATATTCTACGAAAAGAATGGACTTAGATAACACTTGAAAAAACCAAATATAAAAAGGGTAGCCTCAAAAAAGTTCTCAGTTACTCATGAAGAACATTCCCGGTCCTTACATATACGTGGCCGTAGAGGACTAAGTTTAAGGTCGGTGAGGAGTTAATTCCAAATCCTTAAAGCACGAAGTCAATATCAAAATCAAAAAAATAACAAAAAAAAAATCGATCCATGAATTCCAATTTCAAAACAAGCTACACACTCGTAACATTATAAGCCAGCGCTTACATATTTCATGTACCCAAAAAATAAATTCCACATCATACTGCAGTTTCCGCAATTCCTCAATAAATTCTTATTGATTATTAACAATAACCAATCGTGTATTCGCTTTAAACGAATAAAGGCTCATGGTGTCCAGTGTAGAAGAAGTCACGCAAATAGAAAATTACTTTAAAAAAATTCAAAAAAAGCATACCAAAAATCATCTGTCCTCTTTAAAACACTAAGAGAACCATTTCTAAGAGAATATAAAAAAGATGAAATAAAAATGCATTCCTGGAACCTTAAATCAGATTTCCTGCATGTGAAAGTGCACCCAGAATCTTTCAAGAGTATTTCTTAAATAAAACAAAAATATTTTTTCAACTATGCATCACTTTATATACAAAATGTCTCACCTAAAGTGAACTAATAATCAACTTCTAAAATACAAATATGACAGAAAGCATTCTTAAACACAATTAATTATAAAATGGATAGCAATGTTTTTATATGACCATAACATTTTTAAAGTAAATATTTCGCTTTCGTTTAAATTGATAAATAATGTTTTTTGCCTTTTCTTTACTACGTATCAGTTGGTCACGTGACAGTCGGTACCAATAAAAAGCGAGAACACACCTGTCAACTACAAGTGGTTTGACCGTCACCATGGGGAAAACAAAGGATCTGAGCGACTTCGAGCGCGGAATAATAGTTGGTGCTCGGCGAGGTGGACTGAGTATTTCCGAAACCGCACGTCTTCTAGGCCTTTTCCGAACAACCATTGTTAAACAACCAAAAAAACAACCAGTCACAGACAAGCCTATTGTCGCACACGACTCATCGAATCAAGGGGTGAGCGTAGGATGGGAATGCTTGTTCGTGCGAATAAGAACGTCACGACTCGTCAAGTAACCCGTGGCGTACAACACAGGACCGCCGAATAATATCTCTGAACGCACTACACGCCGTACATTAGCAAGGATGGGCTACAACAGCAGACGGCCTATCCGGATACCTTTGATCTCCACCCAAAATCGCAAAAAACGTCTTCAATTTGGCCGTGGTCACCAACACTGGCCGTCGACGAGTGGAAGGTCTGCTGGTCGGAAGAATCCCGTTTCCTATTACACCATGCAGATGGCCGACGCAGAATTTGGAGACACACCACGAAGTGATGGACCCCTCCCGTCTGGTTTGAACTGTTCAGGCTGGTGGAGGCTCTGTAATGGTTTGGGGAATGTTTTCCTGGCATACTCCTGCTCCGCTGATACCTGTAGAATAACGCTTTAATGGT